>JAHHFK020003607.1:0-42528 GCA_024533555.2 Aedes koreicus | reverse complement strand
ATATTGTTGTACTTGATACAATATTTAAATAGTTCTTTATTGATTGAAGTCTTAGTACAGAATGAATCATTGACAGTTTGTTGACTGCCTTTTATATGTACGGTTGCTACGCGTTGCCAGGCTGTCCACGGTAACTGTAGTTGCTTGTTGTCTGACTACTATGATAGTATCCAACATTCCTCCCTTCTTGTTTCCAGAACAGGTATGGTTCAAATCTTGAAGGCATCCGAAGCACCCTCTGCGGCCAGACCGACGGTATGTCTTGAACAGGATCGGTTGATGGTTGGACATTTTCTTCTTGTTCCAACTCAGGTTGCTCGATCTGGCTGGGACCTACTTCTGGTTCGGAAATGACTTCAGCTCGTTCCTGTTGACTGGAATCTTCTTCGTATTGTGGGTCCATTGGCAATTTTTCAACTTCAATTTCAGGCCGTGGTTGCGTCTCGGAATGAACGTTTGAGGTTGATGCAATGAGGTCTTCTTCGACTGGATTTAGACGTTGCTGGGAGTGCGGCTCAGATGCTTTTGAGGATTGTAGACCAAGCATGTCCACCAGCATATCCAGTGGTGTCAAATCTGCTGCAATTGTTTCCTCTTCACTGAAACGCATCTTAAGTTGGTTGGTGTGTGATCTGATGAGCTTCCTCCGTCCATGCCACTGTCCAGCAGCACATTGTGGTTGACACGACCGATGACTTCAATGATCACATCGGGAGCCCAGTGCCACTTGTTGTTGCTGCTGTAGACCTTAGCGTAGACCTTGTCACCTTTACGCAAATCACGAGGCGTTGCGCCGTGCTTCCGATTGAACTGCTCGTCCTGGCGATGATTGAAGAGTACAGGCTTCGGTTGATTGTGGTGAAGGAGATCCAGGACTGTCTTCATGTTTCGGCCAAGCATCTGCTGCGAAGGTGTATTGCCATTCAGAACACGACTGGGGGTAGTCCTGTATACCTGGAGGAAAGTCTGGAGCGCTTCCGTGATTTTTCCCCCCTCGTTGATTTTGCGCAGCGACCTCTTCAAAGTGTCCACAAATCTTTCCGCCTGACCATTGGACTGTGGATGATACGGCGAGATTCGGAAGTGTTGAATGCTGTTCTTCCTGCACAAAGCCGCAAATTGTTCCGACGTAACTAAAAAAAAAAATAATTTATTTTTTTATTTATTATTTATATTTTTCTCCCACCACCCACTCCCCCCACCACCTTACCCCCGCCTCCACCACCACAATTTTTTTTACCCCCAATTATGGTGTCTTTTCCTCCCCCCCCTCTTTTTTTTCCCATCCACCGCTTCCAAACCCCTACCCCTGCCCCGGATTTTCAGTTTTGGGAAGAGAAAGAAGTCGCACGGGGCAAGGTCTGCTTACTCTTTGTTAACCGTTCGACCTTCTGGAAGGAATTCAGAATGGACGACACCGCGAAAATCAAAGAAAACGGTCAGTAAAACTTTAATTTTGGAGCGACTTTGTCGTGATTTTTTTGGTTTCGGCTCATCTTCGGCGCGCCATTCGGACGATTGTTGACTTGTGAGCATATCAAATTCATATACCCACGTTTCATCACCAGTTATGATGCGTTCCATGAATGTGGGATCGCTATCTGCGTTCGCAATCATCTGTTTAGCGACCTCAACTCGATGCTGTTTTTGCAAAAAATTCAGCTCTTTTGGAACAAGTCATGCTTCAATGCGTTTCATGCCCAGAATTTCCGTCAAAATGTGTTCGGTCGATCCAAATGAGATATCAAGGAGTGCAGCTATCTCCCGAATGCTAATTGAGCGGTTTTCCATAACTAAATTCTTCACGGAAGCGATGTTTTCATCGGTAGTTGAGGTCGATGGTCGTCCAGAACGCGGCATGTCACTCACGCTTTCACGGCCTTCTTTAAAGTCTTTGTGCCAAACAAATGTACGATTTTGTGACATAGAGTCCTCACCAAAGGCTTTTTGCAACATTCTGAGCGTTTCCGCTGCAGAAAATCCGTTTGCAACACAAAATTTCACACAAACGCGTTGTTCCAATTTTTTATCCATGGTAAAAATCGCCGAGCGTCTATTTTTCGACTAACAAAAGCAGTTGTCAAAACAAAACTAATGGATAATTTGCTCTCACACTTTGACAGAATATCAGAACTAGTGTTGCCATCTTACACTAAAAAGATTTTACCGAAAAAATAAAGGCGGCCTTTTTAAATTGAAAATTACCGGAACTTTTTGATCACAAGGTAAAGTAAAATTCTTGTTTATTTTGCATTCTTTGTCTTATATACTAATTTACAATTTTTAAGTGTTTCAGCCCAATGGGCTCTTCAGCTTTGTTTAGTGTACTTTATGTGTTTTTTTGGTTTTGTGTGTTTTGTGTTTTAAATTTAATTTTAGATCTGCCCTTGGGGCATTGTTTGTTAAAATTTGATAACCTACTTAAACTAAAACTACAGCTACAATTTGAAAATCCTAGGGGTGGGGAACCAGATTCCGGATGATCTGGTGATCCGATGTCAGGCAGCGTGCCCTGTACCGATTGATAGACTCACTAAAGCGATCATCGAGCATTTTTATCTCGGCCAGACGGTGGACCTCAGATGTTCTTGTCCTCGGAGGGGTGTTCAGGATCATCCTGAGGAACTTATTTTGAACACGCTGAAGCTTCAGGTGATGTGTTTTTGCGCAACTCTCCCAGATTGGCATGCCGTACTCGATGACTGGAAGTATGATTTGCTTGTAGACAGCAAGCTTGTTTTTCAGGGATAATGTAGACCTTCTGTTGATCAATGGGTACAGTAGCTTCAACAGAACGTTACACTTTGTGACAGTTTTGTCAACCTGCTCCCTGAAAATAAGCTTGCTGTCTATGGTAACGCCAAGATAGACAGCTGATTTGGCCCATTCCACCGTTGTGTTGTTTAGGCTAATTTTACAATCCTCAGGCGGAACAAGTCTGGGAGAATTGGAGTGTGGGAAGAGGATGACCTGGGTCTTCGCCGCGTTGATACAGATCTTCCATTCGGTGAAGTATTCTGACAGAACATTCAGGCTTCGCTGCAGTTTCGCTGTAAGCGCTCTTGTTACCCTACCATTGTGGACGACTGATGTATCATCGGCGAACAACGACAGAGATCCATTTTCAGGGAGCGGGGGTATGTCCGAGGTGAATAGGTTGAACAGAAGTGGACCTAGTATACTTCCCTGCGGAACACCGGCGGAGATCTCCTGTGCATCGGAAACTGCACCTTGCAGCGAAACACGGAATGTCCTGTCCGACAAATAATTTTTAATTATCTTCACCAGGAAGATGGGAAGATTGTATCGTTTTAGCTTGTACACCAGGCCATCATGCCACACGTTATCAAAGGCCTTCTCGATGTCGAGAAGTGCCATGGCAGATGATTTCGCAACAGACTTGTTCCGTCTGAGGATGTTAATGACTCGATTAAGTTGGTGAATTGTTGACCGACCACGTCGGAAGCCAAATTGTTCGTCGAGCAAGATGTTCAGCTCGTCGGCAGATGAAAGAAGCCGACGGTAGATCGCTTTCTCAAACAGCTTGGATAATCCTGAGAGAAGGCTGATGGGCCTATAGCTCTTGGAACATGAAGGATCTTTCCCAGGTTTCTGGATGGGGATGACTTTGGCTGACTTCCAACACGAGGGGAAGTAGCTAAGTCGCAGGCATTGGTTGAAAATCAACGCCAGATGAACGTAGAACTGGGGGCTCAATTGCTTGAGCTCCAAGTTCATAATGTTATCGAAACCTGGGGCCTTCATGTTCTTAGACGCTTTGATATAAGTCAACAATTCGTCAGCTGAGATCTCCAACTCCTCTGTGAAGTCGTTGGGGCTTATATGGATGTTAGTAATAAGCGCGCTAACGGCAGCTTCGTGTGGACTGACGATGTTATGTCCGAGATTGTGGGAGCTGACGAAGTGTTGACTTATCTCAGCAGCCTTCTCTGCAGGAGTTATCAAGCGATCCTTAGAGCCATTGCTGTCTAGTGGGATCAACGGTGGAATGGGCCTTGGCTTAGTTTTTAAAATTTTTGTCAACTTCCAGAACGGCTTTGCACAATCTGGGAGAGAGCGGATCTTGTCGGCAAAATTGTTATTCTTAAGGTCCACCATTCTGGCCTTAATAATTTTCGTCACTCGATTACAGTGACTTTTTAGCGTTGGCAAACCAGTTCGCTGGTATTGCCTTCGAATGGCGTTGCGCAATTGTATCAGTTCTTTAGTGGGTCTATCAATGGGTACAGAGGCTCCCGGGCCTGGGAGATCGCTTGCTCGATGTTCTGCAGCTGCCGTTCGATGTCATCAACCGACTCAAGGTGCATGTTGAAGTCGATGTTGTCGTCAACGTGTTGTCGGAACCTCTCCCAACTGGCGCGATGGTAGTTCCGTCTGGTGATTCGATGCCGGTTGACCGAGGAGCCAACTTCGGCCACCACCGGATAGTGGTCCGAGCTGAGCTCCTGGTGTACGATCGGCTGGGCGATGTTGTTCCCCATGTTGGTGAGGAAGATGTCGATTGTCGAATGGACCCCGGATCTGCTCAACCGGGTGGGAGTATCCGGGCCCAGGACGGTGTAATGGCCCTCTTCCAGGTCTTCCTGCAGAATTATTCCGTTCCGGTTCCGCCGGGTGTTCCCCCAGGTTTCGTGTTTCGCATTTAGGTCGCCGGCGATGATAAATTGCCCCTGCCTCCGAGTTAGCTTGCGAATGTCGTTCCGTAGGACCGTTGTTGTTCCGTTAGCGGTGCTGGCTTGCTTGGGACAATAAGCCGCGATGATGGTGATAGGGCCGATTACAGTTTCGACCTCGATTCCGATGGCTTCGATTGACTGCAGCTGAAAACTCGGAAGCAGATGGTAGTTGATGTTGTAGCGCAGGGCGATCGCAACTCCTCCTCCACTAGAGCCGCTACGATCAAGTCGCACAATCCGGTATCCTGGGATGAAAACGGTGAGTTCCGGCTTGAGATGTGTCTCGGTGACGATGGCGATGTCGATGGCCTTCCTGTTAAGGAAGTCACCGAGCTCGATTGTTTTGTTCCGGATGGAACAAGCATTCCAATTTACGATGTTGATGGTGCGATTATGGTCCATATTTGAAAATAAATTTCATCGTCACGGATGTGGCGGCTTTGAGCTGTTCCTCCTTGAAGCGGCAGGAACGTAGTTGGCGGTAGAGCTCTTGGATGAACTCGACCATTTGCTCCGAGTCGTAGAGCTGTCCATCGGCGGGTGGTTGCGTGGAGGTACTGCAACCCGGATTGGCCCAGCCTGGAGGAGGAGCCGGCGTGGAGGCGGTGGCAGCTGCCGCGAATCGATGCTGAACGGAGGCTGATGGGTGGTTTACTTGGCGGTGATTCAATGGGATCGGCAATAGATTTGGCACCTGGTACCGGAGCGTCGGGAAATTTTCTTCATCCAGTCGAGGTGGCGGACGGCGTTGCCCAGGCCGGGACTTAGTGGACGCCTGTTTGCGGATCGCCAGAAACTCCGCACGTTTGGGACAGGTTCGGTTGTTACCTTCGTGGTTAGCGCCGCAGTTGGCGCACTTTGGTGGTGTTTCTTCATCCATTGGTGCACAATCCATGGTAGTGTGTGCTCCGGCACACTTGCCGCAACGTGGTTTCATGTGGCAGTTTCGAGTTCCGTGGCCGAATACAAGGCAGTTGCCACACTGCGTCACGTCATGCTTTCTCGGGCGATACCGGTCCCACTCGACAATGACGTTGAAAAGGGCCCGTATTTTCAACAGGTCCGCCATCGTGACGGAACCCTTCTCCAGATGGACCAGATAGAGTTGGTCCCGATGATTTCCCTGTTGTTGACGTCTGATCGGGAACACCTTCACTGGTTTCAGAGCTGCCGCTTGCAGCTCAGCAATTATTGCCTCCGGAGTGAATTCCGGAAGGCCACGCAGAATCACCTTCAGCGGCTTGTTTCCTGGTGCGTCGTGAGTATAAAACTCATGTTTCTTGATGACTAGGTGAGCACCAACAGCACGGTAGTCAGCCTCCGTCGAGCACATGATCTTTGTGCCGGTACTGCACAGCTTGAAAAGCGGTTGAATTTTGATTGCTGCAAGCTCAGCCCTGAGAGCAGCGATGTCCTTTGATGTGGTGAAGAGCGGGGGGACTTTTACCTTCTTTGGTACCTCCTGTACCGGGAGCACGGAAAATTTGTTGCTCGCTAATAGTCGAGCGTTAGGGTCTGCTGGATCGGCGTCGTCTTGGCGTAGTCGCTTGGAGCTGCTCGGTTTCGGTATAGCGTCAGGAGCTGATGCCACTGGCGTGGATGTCACCACGTGTTGATTTTTTCGACCCATTGCCACGGCAACAGGTCGAGCGAAAAAACTTGGTGAACTTTGCAGCGCTTGCTTTTGCCTTGCCACCACCAAAAGATGAGTAAGCGCAGGTGATAGATCGCGAACCGGACACGCAATCGCGAGAAAGCGGGCGAGAGGGAAACACGGGGGAAAACTTTTATTGCGAGGGAGCGAAAAACACGTCCGTACGTGTCGCTTGTTTGAACTGAATGACCCACACCCCCCACGACAACACACAAAAGACCTCCCCCCAATTTACCCCCTCTTTTCCCCCCCCCCCCCCCCCCCCCCCCCCACCCCCACCCCCCCCCCCCCTTCTCCTTCCTTTCTTTTTTCCCTTCTTTTCTTTCTCACCCCGTTTAATAATGCTATGTTCAGCCGGGCGCGGTAATTGAAATTAATTTCAAACATCACAAGAGAAAATTTCAACCAAATAAACTCTTTAGTTGGCAAACTAATTTGGTCGTCCTGAAAAGGACGGATTTAGTTGACGGGGGAGAAACAGTTCGCGATTGAACTTGGACTTTCTTTCTTGGTTCATCTCATCTTCATTGCGGGTGGCCATCTGCAGGTGACGTGGGATGATTGATTCTTGTCTCGTTGTCACGAGCGGCTTTTTCCCGCCAACTCGTAGGCTTCAGCAGCCATGTTTCTTGCAGCGAAGTTGACGGGAGCATCGGCAACAACAGCCAACTGCACCAACGCCTCTCTGGGCAGCGACTGCTCGTCCAACTGCAGATCCTACTCTGCACAGCTCCACGACCACAAAAAAACTAATTCAAAATGCGAAGGTGTACCCGTTATATAACATTCATGGCTGCCTAGGAGACGTTCGTTACTTAAATATGAAATCTGTGCTAGAAAAGTACTGTGTATTTGGTAAATTTACTATGAAAAATCGATATTATAAGACATCACTTCATATTTGCGTTAATTTTATTAGTTGCATGTTAAAAATCAATAGTTTGAAATATTTAAATCGAAGCGTAGAAAATGTTCCGATCGATTGGTGCAAACATTTTGGAAATCAACCGTGGAATAACTTAGTTATTAACGTTCAAAACCTATATATTTTTCGTGACGCTCCAAATTTTCGCAATTCGAACGTGTACCCCAGTATTGAAAACACAGACGTAGTCCTACGTCAAAAAACCTCACTTGTATTCTACCTTGGATCTGTACAACAATGCAAATGCATCCATCCTGCCAATTGCAGCTCTGCGTGAAGTCCAGTCTTTGTGTCATATCCACAACCTGAAGTATAATCCACGAGCTCATCACAACCAAACCCTACTTCAAACGTCACATAGATATCAGCTAAGAAATCCAGCAACATTCGTTAGCAGTCGTCAAAATACGGAAATGGGCAAAAAATCCGTTGCTCATTACAGTAAAACACGTTTCAATTCCCTTCCACCAGATTTGAAATCTGAGCGTGTTGGTATAAAATTCAAAAAAAAAAAAAAACTACACGGTACAGCCCAATGGGGTTGTGCGCAAAGGTGACGTAGGACTACGCAGCAATGTGCAATCTAGATCGCTTGAAGAGTGGCTGAAATGGGTTTCGTTCCAAATCTAATTCCCATACACTAAGCGTTCGCACTACAACCTTAATTAAGCAACTAATCTACTTAATCCACTATGTACAACTAGGAACTACAATATATGTACACATGGTCGGTCAGCTGTAATAATGCTTTGTTTGTTGGTTGTCCAACATGCTCGGTCATTTACTCCGGGACGCGACGTAAGAAGCAAATGCCACGTTGAGCCGGTGCATGGTATTGAAAATTTTGATGAGCGCAAGAGAAACTACAATTAAACAAACTCTTCAATTGGGCAAATTAATTTGTTCGTCCTGAAAAGGACTGATTCTAATTGATGAAGGGGAGAACATGGTTCGCGATTGAACTTAGGTTTTCTTCACGGTCTGAAAAGACCACCTTGTGAAATGGTCACAGCGGAAAGAAGTTTCATCAGCTCTTCGTCGTTGCTGCAGATGACGTGAAATGATTCTGGTCTACTTGTTGTCACGGCGGCGTTACCTGCCAATTCGAGGACTTCAGTCACTAGGTATTCCATCATTGCAGCGAGGTAGCTGGGGGCACCGGCGGCAACGTGCTGGATGTATTACCCTTCCAGAGCAGACGATGAATTCGACCGAGTGAGAACTGCAATCTGATCGCAAATTTGTCACGGCGACTCATATCGCCAAGAAACAGTGCACCAGACGACTTAAGGGGGGCAGTCGAGCGCTGCTGTAACATCTTCGATGATGGCGGATGAATGAAGCAAATCCTGCAGCCACTGCACAGCTCCACGACTGTCGTAAGACTGAATCAAAATGTTCTGCTAAGAGCTATTAGGTAATGGCGTCGGATGCTAGTGCACGGACGAAGACGGTACCAACGAAGGCAATGTGATACAAATTGCATCAAAGGGGACGAACTTTAGTTATTGTGCCAGAATAGTTAGTTTTAATTATTACACGCTAGACGGACGATTTTCTTAACCGAAACATTTCTAATTTGCTTGCCACCGCCTGCAACTAATCCGCTATGCACAACTAGGAACTACAACGAACTCAACCACATGGGCAGTCTGAAGTGTCGCAGTTCGGTTCGAATTATCCATGCTAGAAGTTCGTTCGTTGGTTGTTCAAGGTTCTTTGTCATTAACTCCGGGGCGCGGCGTTTAATGAATGCTATGTTCAGCCGGGGCGCGGTAATTTAAATTAATTTGAAACATCACAAGAGAAAATTTTAACCAAACAAACTCTTTAATTGAAAAACTGATTTGGTCGTCCTGATAAGGACGGATTTAGTTGACGGGGGAGAAACAGTTCGCGATTGTACTTGAGCTTTCTTTCTTGGTTCATCTCGTGGGATGATTGATTCTTGTTTCGTTGTCACGGGCGGCTTTTTCCCGCCAACTCGTAGGCTTCAGCAGCGAGGTTGACGGGAGCATCAGCACCAACAGCCAACTGCACAAAAGCCTCTCTGGGTAACGACTGTTCGTCAGTGCACCCTCCAGGGTGCCTGTTGCTGCCAACTGCGTTCCTTCAGCAGATTTATGCACAGCTTCACGACTGCCGTAAGACTGAATTAAAATATTAGTAGTAAAATTCTTGTTTATTTTTGCATTCTATGTCTTATATACTAATTTACAATATTAAGTGTTTTAGCCCATTGGGCTCTTCAGCTTTGTTTGAAGTGTTTTATGTGTTAAATGTGTTTAGTGTCTTTTGTGTTTTGATTAATTTTTCAAATCAGCCCTTTGGGCATTGTTAGTTTCAAAATTTGATAACCTACTTAAACTAAAACTATAGCTACAATTTGAAAAACCTAGGGGAGGGGAACCAGATTCCGAATGATCTGGTGATCCGATGTCAGGCAGCGTGCCCTGTACCGATTGATAGACTCACTAAAGCGATCGACGAGCATTTTTATCTCGGCCAGACGGTGGACCTCAGATGTTCTTGTCCTCGGAGGGGTGTTCAGAATCATCCTGAGGAACTTATTTTGAACACGCTGGAGCTTCAGGTGATGTGTTTTTGCGCAACTCTCCCAGATTGGCATGCCGTACTCGATGACTGGAAGTATGATTTGTTTGTAGACAGCAAGCTTGTTTTTCAGAGATAATGTAGACCTTCTGTTAATCAATGGGTAAAATAGCTTCAACAGAACGTTACACTTTGTGACAGTTTTGTCAACCTGTTCCCTGAAAATAAGCTTGCTGTCTATGGTGATGCCAAGATAGACAGCTGATTTGGCCCATTCCACCGTTGTGTTGTTCAGGCTTATTTTACAATCCTCAGGCGGAACAAGTTTGGGAGAGTTGGAGTGTGGAAACAGGATGACCTGGGTCTTCGCCGCGTTGATACAGATCTTCCATTCGGTGAAGTATTCTGACAGAACATTCAGGCTTCGCTGCAGTTTCGCTGTAAGCGCTATTATTACCCTACCATTGTGGACGACTGCGGTATCATCGGCGAACAACGATAGAGATCCATTTTCCGGGAGCGGGGGTATGTCCGAGTTGAAAAGGTTGAACAGAAGTGGACCTAGTATACTTCCCTGCGGAACGCCGGCGGAGATTTTTTGCGCATCGGAAACTGCACCATGCAGCTAAACACGGAATGTCCTGTCCGACAAATAATTTTTAATTATCTTCACCAAGAAGATGGAAAGATTGTATTGTTTTAGCTTGTACACCAGGCCATCGTGCCACACATTATCCAAGGCCTTCTCGATATCGAGAAGTGCCATGGCAGATGATTTCGAAACAGACTTGTTCCGCCTGAGGATGTTGATGACTCGATTGAGTTGGTGGATTGTTGACCGACCACGTCGAAAGCCAAATTGTTCGTCGAGCAAGATGTTGAGCTCGTCGGCAGATGAAAGAAGCCGACGGTAGATCGCTTTCTCAAACAGCTTGGATAGTCCTGAGAGAAGGCTGATGGGCCTATAGCTCCTAGAACATGAAGGATCTTTCCCAAGTTTCTGGATGGGTATGACTTTAGCTGACTTCCAACACGAAGGGAAGTAGCTAAGTCGGAGACATTGGTTGAAAATCAACGCCAGATGGACATAGAACTGGGGGCTCAATTGCTTGAGCTCCAAGTTCATGATGTTGTCGAAACCTGGGGCCTTCATGTTCTTAGTCGCTTTGATATCGGTCAACAATTCGTCAGCTGAGATCTCTTACTCTTCCGAGAAGTCGTTGGGACTTATATCGATGTTGTTTATAAGCGCGCTAACGGCAGCTTCGTGTGGACTGACGATGTTTTGTCCGAGATTGTGGGAGCTGACGAAGTGTTGACTTATCTCAGCAGCCTTTTCTGCAGGAGTTATCAAGCGATCCTTAGAGACATTGCTGTCTAGTGGGATCAACGGTGGAATGGGCCTTGGCTTAGTTTTTAAAATTTTTGTCAACTTCCAGAACGGCTTTGCACAGTCTGGGAGAGAGCGGATCTTGTCGGCAAAATTGTTATTTTTAAGGTCCACCATTCTGGCCTTAATAATTTTTGTCACTCGATTACAGTGACTTTTTAGCTTTGGCAAACCAGTTCGCTGGTATTGCCTTCGGATAGCGTTTCGCAATTGTATTAAATCTTTAGTGGGTCTATCAATGGGTACAGAGTTGCTCACCTGATCAATCACCGGTACATGTTGCTCCCGGGCCTGGGAGATCGCTTGCTCGATGCTCTGCAGCTGCCGTTCGATGTCATCAACCGAATCAAGGTGCATGTCGAAATCGATGTTGTCGTCAACGTGTTGTCGGAACCTCTCCCAACTGACGCGATAGTAGTTCCGTCTGGTGATTCGATGCCGGTTGATCGAGGAGCCAACTTCGGCCACCACCGGATAGTGGTCCGAGCTGAGCTCCTGGTGTACTACCGGCTGGGCGATGTTGTTCCCCATGTTGGTGAGGAAGATGTCGATTGTCGAATGGACCCCGGATCTGCTCAACCGGGTGGGAGTATCCGGGCCCAGGACGGTGTAATGGCCCTCATCCAGGTCTTTCTGCAGTATTATTCCGTTCCGGTTGCGCCGGGTGTTCCCCCAGGTTTCGTGTTTCGCATTTATGTCGCCGGCGATGATGAACTGCCCCTGCCTCCGAGTTAGCTTGCGAATATCGTTCCTTAGGACAGTTGTTGTTCCGTTAGCGGCGCTGGCTTGTTTGGAACAATAGGCCGCGATGATGGTGATAGGGCCGACGGTGGTTTCAACCTTGATTCCGATGGCTTCGATGGTCTGCAGTTGAAAACTCGGCAGCAGATGGCAGTTCATGTTGTAGCGCAGGGCGATCGCCACTCCTCCTCCACTAGAGCTGCTACAATCAAGGCGCACAATCCGGTATCCTGGGATGGACACGCTGAGTTCCGGCTTGAGATGTGTCTCGGTGACAATGGCGATGTCGATGACCTTCCTATTAAGGAAGTCACCGAGCTCGATTGTTTTGTTCCGGATGGAACAAGCATTCCAATTGAGGATGCTGATGGTGCGATTACGGTCCATACTTGAAAATAAATTTCATCGTCACGGATGTGGCGGCTTTGAGCTGTTCCTCCTTCGAGCGGCAGGAACGTAGTTGGCGGTAGAGCTCTTGGACGAATTCGACGATTTGCTCCGTGTCATAGAGCTGTCCATCGGTAGGTGGTTGCGTGAAGGAACCACAACTCGGATTGCCCCAGCCTGGAGGAGGAGCCGGCATGGGGGCGGCGGCGGCAGCCGCGAATCGTTGCTGAACGGATGCTGACGGGCGGTTTGCATGGCGATGGTTCAATGGAACTGGCGGCAGATTCGGTACTTGATACCGGAGCGTTGGGAAATTCTCCTCGTCCATTCGAGGTGGTTGGCGGCGTTGACCAGGCCGCGACTTGGTGGACGCCTTCTTGCGAATGGCCAAATACTCCACTCGTTTGGGACAGGCTCGGTTGACGCCTTCGTGGTTAGCGCCACAGTTGGCGTACTTTGATGGGGCACCTTCATCCATCGGGGCGCAATCGATAGTTGCGTGCGCTCCGGCACACTTTCCACACCGGGGTTTCATGTGGCAGTTTCGGGTCCCATGACCAAATGCCAGACACTTGCCGCACTGTGTCACGTCGTGTTGCCTCGGGCGATACCGGTCCCACTCAATAATGACGTTGAAAAGTGCCCGTGTTTTCAACAGGTCCGCCATCGTGACGGAACCCTTCTCTAAGTGGACCAGATAGAGTTGGTCCCGATGATTTCCCTGTTGTTGGCGTCTTATTGGGAACACCTTCACCGGTTTAAGAGCCGCCGCGTGCAGCTCAGCGACTATTTCCTCCGGAGTTAATTCTGGAAGGCCACGCAGAATCACCTTCAGCGGCTTGTTTCCGGGTGCGTCGTGAGTGTAGAATTCGTGTTGCTTGGCGACTAGGTGACCGCCAACAGCACGGTAGTCAGCCTCCGTCGAGCACATTATCTTCGTGCCCGTACTGCACAGCTTGTACAGCGGATTAACTTTAATCGCTGCAAGCTCCGTCCTAAGGGCAGCGATGTCTCTTGACGTGGTGAAAAGCGGCGGGATTTTAACTTTTTTCGGTACCTCCTGTACCGGGAGCGCAGCAAACCGATTGCTCGCTAGTAATCGGGCGTTGGGATCCGATGAATCGGCGTCGTCATTTCGTTGCCGCTTGCAGCTGCTTGGATTCGGTATGGCTTCAGGAGCTGATGTCGCTGGCGTGGATGTCACCACGTGTTGATTTTTTCGACCCATTGCCACGGCAACAGGTCGAGTGGAAAAAATTTCACAACCTTGCATCACTTTCTTCTGGCTTGCTACCGCTAATAACTTAGCAAGCGCTGGCGATAGATCACGAACCGGACGCGCAATCGCGAGAAATCGGACGAGGGGGGAAAACGGGAAAAACTTTTTTACGAGAGAGCGAAAAACACGACCGTACGTGTCGCTTGTTCGAACTGGAATGACTGAATTAAAATGCGAAGGTGTACCCGTTATATAACATTCATGACTGCCTACGAGACGTTCTTAATTTGAATATGAAGTCTGTGCTAGGATTATACTGTGCATTTGGTAAATTTACTCTGAAAAATCGACATTATAAGACATCACCTTGTATTTACGTTATTTTTAATGGCCTTATTTTGAAAATCAATCAATTCCAATTTTTTGATTGATGCGTAGAAATATTCCAGATAGATTGGTGCAATAATTTTGAAAATCGGTCATGAAATGAATTATTTATTAACGTTCAAAACCTAAGCATATTTCGTGACGCTCCAAATGTTTGTACTCGCAACGTGTACTCCTGTATTAAAAACAAAGACGTAGTCCTGATGATGATGATGATATGTACTACCACCCATTGTAGCACGGAAACTAAGTCCGACAGCAATGGGCTCTCCCCTCTGTTAGACTTGATCAAGCTTTAATAACCACTGATTATCCTAATCATGCCGTTGTATGAAGGGCCAAAAAGGGGTTGGGTGGATCGATATGCAACATCACTTATACGTATCCACAGGGATATAAAGAATCTCCTTCCAACAACAAGACTGAACAATTGGTCAAAAGAGCAAGCCATCTAACATGAGGATGCCCCAATGAGCGGGGAGAAGAGCCCGCCCTCTATTCACAAACTGTTAGCAATGGGGAGTTGGCATTCCCACTCTCCCCATCCAGAGTGCTTCAATCGGGTGCCCTGATGGTCCCTCCCATTCCCATGAAATATTTATATAATAGTGTACATATATATTTATGTAAATGAAAAATAGTACAAGCATTCGTATCTATTATATATGATCTTCGTTCGGTTGATCCTGAAATGCAAGAACTGTTGTATTGTGTTAAAGTGTAGAGTTCTGTGGTTCGCGCTTAAGCACGTTTTCGTTCGTTTTCAGCGATAGCAGCATTTCACCACAATCTTAATATGAGGTATCCTGAAAAAGTGTGTGTCATAGATTATAATAGCTTTATTGAAATTTTACAAAACTTTACAATTTATACATTTTAATTTACTGTTGCTATGGTCACTATTTGCTACTTGATGCTGATTTCATAACAGCAATCCGCTTTTATTTTTGCTGACCTTATTGTTATTGCTACTGAGTTAGGCAAGGGAAGATTTAACTGGAAGGGAGTTAAAGATAAATGGGCAAAAAAAAAACAATAAGTAATCTTTGAATCACCTATGAAGTAAAATCAATAAAACAATATTACCAAATATAATGATATTGTAAGTTATGATGAAGTAATGAAAAAGATTGAAATTTAAAATCAAACACTAGCCAAATGGCACACAGCGCTACATGAATCAGATCAGCTCAGAATTGGTAAAAAGTCCATTTGCAAATCGGAAGTGAAAAATACATTCAGCAATAAGTGCAAAAGCCTACCACAGAATCCGTAATTTTCAAAAGCCTACCACAGATGTAATTTTCTGCGTTGTATACTGGAAATATATGGAATGCTAGTTGTCATAAATTGAAGGTATGTTTCGTGTTTAAGCCAGATACCGCCTAAATCAGGTTTGTTGTATGAAAATGTGAAGGTAATGATATGATGGAAATAATACGATGTTGTGAAGAAATACTACATAATGTACATATAATAATAATTCAATGCCGCTATTTGCCTCTTCCACTGCGATGTTAGATGATTGAAACTCTTAAATAGAGAAAATTCCAATGTGATATTATGAAATAAAGTTGATCACATGGCATCCTAGCAAAATAGCAAAGCAAATTTAGGCAAATAAATTTCATATGAGTATGATTACTGCCCAAAAACGGAAACTCAATAAATACAAAACAAACAAAAAATTAAAAATGAATGATAGGAAATTCTACGATAACTCTTTTTTCCTACTGGGCCCATAAATGATTCTTTATGTCTGTAACATAGAAAATGTAGGATCATAAACAATGTAAGTTTTTGAATTAACTATTTTGGACGAAGAATTTCTTTTTTTTTTGTAGAATTTGTCGTATATAATCCACTCTCCAAAAAAATGTAAAAAACCATCCCATCTTTTCAAATACATAACGTGAGTTAGGTGGGCCAAAACTTACAACGATGCAAATGCGAAGCTGAAAATAGCATAAAAAAATATTGTGAAGGGATGTTATAATATAAAATGCTAATAACAATTATATTTGTAATGTCTGCATGTCTGCTGATCCTGCTGCAATTGTAGAAGGACTTGCATTATCCTAGCCACAGGGGAAGAAAACAATTCAAAATTATTATACAATACTTGGGAATTCCATGGATGATCTGAAATTATAGACCGTATAAAGAATACTTCCATGTTTCGTGGTAGGGTAAGATTTCAGCATGCTACTTTACCGGGGTCACGCTGCCTACATTGCTTTGGTGCGGCTGCCACCTAATGTATAGTTGACGTGATACAGCGTTTTTTACACAACCGCTGGATGCCAGGACAGACGCTGTTTGAGCCGCACCTCCTTGGTGGACAGACGCTCGGCACGCACCTCCTCAATCTAGCTGAAGTCAGAAGGACAACAGTGCCCAGGCTGCACTACCAGCTAAGTACGCAACCCTTAGCTGGCGGTCTTTGTCATCTCTTGACCCGTGGAAGCATGAGGTAGGAACTTGTGAGGACCATAGCAATGTTGCGGGGACGCACGCTCCATCCCAGGTGTCTACTCACCATTTTGCAGCCCTTAAAAACAAAGACGTAGTCCTACGTCAAAAGTAAAGCTACGTGTACGGACCAGGATGGCAAACTATTTGCTCTAGGAATCAAAACATACACCTCATCGAACTTGAATCATCTGGCTGTCCTCGTGGTTCTTGGAAACATGCACTCGGGCTACTCTGGTAGCGAGGTCAACTATACTGTCAGCATTTATATCTTCGACCATCGTAATAAGCAACTCAGACTTCCGCCGGTTCAACATAGTCCAGGTCTCGTGCAGTTGGGCTACTATGGTAGCAAGATGATCCTCGGCAAATCTGCACTCTTCCGGTTATACATGGTCCAGGTCTCGTACACTCGGGCTACTCTGGTAGCCAGGTCAATTATACTGTCAGGAAAAATGAACAAGTATATGTCTGGCCGAAGCCAGAGATACTACGCCCCTAATCGAGCAATTCAACGGTTTCAGCATTTATATCTTCGACCTTCGTACTAAGCAACTCAGACTTCCACCGGTTCAACATAGTCCAGGTCTCGTGCAGTTGGGCGACATCTTCGGTCGAATATAGATTATAAATATTAATATTTAAGTAGTTTATAGCTGCCACCGCACTTCCTTAACAGAGCAATTAAGCTCACTGGAAAGTGCATGTATTGTAATAAAATTTTGAAAAGATTGAAGGTTTTGTGCCTGTTGAAGAAGAGGCTTAAAAGGAGCTTCCAACGGGTTTTCCTTCACTAAGAGAAAATAAAAAAAAATAAATAAAAAAATAAGCTTGAAACACTAAGAAAGAAGCATTGACACAAAGTATCCTCCGCCCCACACACACAAACACACCACTTGTATGACCATTGCACATTAATAACACACAAAAACATTGAAATACTAGAAAATAAGAAGAATGATTAGTAATTTCCATTTAATTCCAACTACCTTTATTGCTTATCTTGACATTGTCAATTGTGTCAAGATAAGCAATAAAGGTAGTTGGAATTAAATGGAAATTACTAATCATTCTTCTTATTTTCTAGTTACAGGTATTCCACTAAACAGCTCACACTCTCCATAATTCATTGAAATACGTTGGAAATATGATGTAAAAAATCACATTAGCCTGATATTTGGCAGTAGGCAGAGTAGCGCTTTGGAAGCGTGAAAATCGGTTAACGTGATAAGAAGAATTATTGGCATTCTGTCGTCATTATGGATAGTGTGAGCTGTTTAGTTCTGTCGTCATTACTCGCTGCCGGTCCTGCAAGCGCACTGTTGGCAGAATGAGCAGAACCTCGAATAATTTTCGGGGGTTTTGCTTGCGTCGGTATTGCGTCTCGCGATCTCTCTTTGGGGTAGAACGGTTCCCGAAATGGAAACGGCGAGGTACATGTGATGAAGTATGAGGTGGTTGGGAAAAACTGAAAAGCAAGTAGGTCGTTGTGTCAAATCAACGTCAGGAGACAACGAAAGTGTTAAGGCTTGCGGCGGCCAACCTTTGCCAGTGCTCCGCGTGTTTACTACAAGGGTCTAGATTGGAAGCGCCACCGAACTAGCGGAGTTTTATGTAATGAATAGACATGGAAAAATTCTGATCGGCTGCGAAACTACAGCGTCTAAAGGGTGTATTCAATAAAAATGGCACACACATATATACTCATCAAAATTAAACTGATTATCGGATTTTCTTGAAATTATCAGGGAATGAAGAAATACTAATGAGTTTTGATTTACAACATTTGTTTTATTCAATTTCGTCTCCCATCCCGAATGCCCGCACCTTCCTTTTCACTCCATCCATCAAATTTTGTACAACCGATTTTCCCAGTGTTTTTGTTGTTTTTACCCAAATTTTCTTCAATTCTAGCTCTGTTTTTATAGTTTTGGGATGTTTGCGAAGTTCCGTTTTCATAATTGCCCAGAATTTTTCAATTGCACGAAGTTCCGGTGAATTTGTTGGGTTCATATCCTTTGGCACAAAATTGACTCCGTTGGCTCGGTACCACTCCAATACGTTTCGAGCGTAGTGGCAGGATGCTAGATCAGGCCAAAACAGAGTTGATCCTTTGTGCTTCTTAATGAATGGCAAGAGACGCTTCTTAAGGCACTCTTCCGTGTAAATCGCACCGTTTATTGTTCCGGAAGTGATGAAGGGAGCACTTATTTCACCACATCCGCAAATCGCCTGCCGGATTAGAAACTTCTTTGCAAATTTCGATAGTTTCTTCTTTCGAACATCCTCCGGAACATCGAACTTCGACTTGGCAACGAAATATTCTTGCCCAGGAAGTTGACGGAAGTCGGCTTTGACGTATGTTTCGTCATCCATCACGATGCAACCGGATTTGGTGAGCAGCTTCGTGTAAAGTTTCCGGGCGCGGGTTTTCGCAGTGATGTTTTGTTTTTCATTCCGGTTTGGGGCTTTTTGCACTTTGTAAACATGTAACCCAGCACGCTTCATGGTTTTCTGCACAAAACCGACTGACACCTTAGACTTTTTAGCGACATCTCGAATTGACATGTTTGGACGGTTCTTGAATTGTTGTACGACTTTCCTGGCCATTTTACTGTCCATTGGACCACTTTTACGACCACTCCCTTCCTTCCTTTGGACACTCAGACGCTCCTTGAAGGTTCTTATTACACGATACACAGTTGTATTTGCAATTCCAAGCCTTTTAGCAATCCACCGGTGGGACGCCCCTGGATTTTGATTGTGAGTGCACAAAATTTTCTCACGGACAATTTCTTGTTTCGACGACATGACTGGAACTACTGAATGCATAACTATGAAACTTGGCAAATGTAAATAATACACTATGGATAAGATCTACTCAAATTTCTAGGTTTTTTACTCATACGATTCAAAAGTTACAGAAGATTTTCTGTGTGCCATTTTTATCGAATACACCCTCTATGCGAGTTTTGAAGACTGACGTTCCCGTCAACGAAGTTGAAATATATGCGAAGAGCACCAGTTTGGCAACCATCAAAAGAATCATCGTTGATATTGCGACTATACAACCAGTGGCATTGGATAAAAAAGGTTGAAAATCGATGAGCTGCGTGCACAAGGCGTTATTGAACCAGTCAACGGACCAGCTAATTGGATTTCCCCAGTAGTTGTTGTTTCAAAAGGAGCGGAAGATGTTCGTATTTGCATTAAAATGAGGCAAGCCAACGAAACGGTGGTGAGAGAGAGTCATCTTATACCGACCACCGAGCACTTTCAACCAAGGATTAAAAGATGAGTTGTTCGGCTGCAGGCAAACAGAGCGAAAGCCCAGAAAATCAACCATTGATAATTCACTATCAAGATTGGCGATCACATCGAATGCAACGGGGATGACCTTTGATCGATGTGCATTGTGTAGCTTCGAACTCAATTTCAATAGGTCTGGAGTTAACAGAAATCGAACAATCAGTTAATGTTGCTTTGGATCAAGGAGAATAGTCAGAGGACTTGTCTACTTACAATCAAAATTATTCGCTACAGAGCTCTGCTTTGCTGGAAAGAATCTGTTGCGTGGAAATAGAATAGTGATTCTTGAACGGCTAAGAAGGCAGACGTTGAATTTCGCACATGAAGGGCATCCGGCTTGAACAATTACGAAGCAATGATTACGAGCAAAGGTTTGGTAGCCGAAATTGTGCACCAAAGTCGAACAGTACGTGAGAAATTCTCGAGGGTGCATGTTGGACTGATGGAGCGTCGAGAACTGCCCTCGGGCCTTTGGCAACTTTTAGTTGTTGATTTTGTTGGACCGCTTCCATCGGGCCACTACTTATTTGTGGTGGTTGATTATTTCAGCCGCTACATAGAGGTCGAGTTAATGAAAAAAATTAGATTCTGAAGAGACCATTCAGTGATTGGAACCAATGTTGGATGGTTTCTGCTTTCCATTTTCCATTACAGCTGATATCGGCTCCAGTTTGGCAGCGAAGAGTTTCGGGCATACTGTGAATCAAACAGCATCAACCTGATCAACAGTACCCCGTTTCGGCCGCAACAAAATGGTGAGGTAGAACGACAGAATCGTTCTATCTTGAAAAGACTGACTCTTAGCCAAGCTGCAAATTCTGTTTGGTTGAGGAGTTGAACAAGTATTTGCCTACACTCAGGAAATTATCCGTATAATTTTCATACGATCGGAACTATGAACCACAAAGCAAGGGTCCAAGACTCATTCCATACGAAATGGAAAAAAATGATTATTGTTGCATTGGTCGAGAAAAACATGCCTCTTATACACTTTCAATTGACATCACAGAATCAGGTGATTCTCGCTCCCGAGGTTAATGGTTCGAATACCGATTGCAATTTTTTTTTCGGTGAGGAAAATTTACATACGATCGTCCAAAGAGCTTCTTTCCATGGTAGAATCTTATGAAATTCGCAATCATTTCTTCTGGCAAATTTCCATACTGTATTTCATTGTGTTGTGTCAATTGTGTAATAAGTTTCGTGAAAATCGGTCGAGTGATTTCAGCGATGGCTTCCAACGAAGAAATAGTGCGCCAACCAATTTTGGGCAATCACTTCGAAAACCCAAACGCTTCTCATCGATGGATCGGAAAACAGCTCGGAATCGCACATTCAACCGTATCTCATGTGATCAAAACGTTCAAGGACCGTAAGACAACAAAGCGGAAAAATGTTAGTGGCAAAAAATGTGGCACATCAAATCCGGAGAAGGCCAGGATAGTATTGGACCAATTTAAGCGTTATCCCAACATTTCGATCAGGGATGTTGCGAAAAAGGCGAAAGTTTCAGTTTGTTTTGTGCAGAAAACAATGAAACGTTCTGGATTACATGTGTACAAAGTCCAGAAGGCACCGAACCGGAGCGATAAACAGAACTCGGTGGCCAAAACTCGTGCAAGAAAACTGTACAGGGAGTGGCTCACAAAACCGTTCTGCATTGTGATGGAAGATGAGACCTACATTAAAGCCGACACCAAACAAATGCCAGGACAGGAACAATACGTCGCCACCTCTAAGTTGGCCGTTCCGGAGAGTGTACGGAAGAAGAAACTGTCGAAATTCGTCAAAAAATTCCTTGTCTGGCAAGCGATCTGCGGATGTGGCAAAATGAGTCAGCTCTTTATCACCTCTGGGACCGTCAAATGTCAAAACGGACAAATCTACAAGGACGAATGCCTCAAAAAACTACTTCTGCCCTTCTTGAGATCTCACGATGGCCCGACACTGTTTTGGCCGGATTTGGCATCTTGCCACGGCCCGTCTTAGACTGGTACAAAGACAATAATGTAGTTTTTGTACCAAAAGACGTACCCTCCAAACACTCCGGAACTTCGCCCAATTGAAAAATTTTGGGCAATCATGAAGGCAAAGCTCGTTAAAACTCCAAAACTGATAGAACATGAACTTGAACTAAAGAAAGTGTGGTTAAAAGTAAGTAAGCAAGTCGGTCCTATCATTGCCCAAAATTTGATGAAAGGGGTCAAGGCAAAGGTGCGAGCATTTGGGTTGGGAGAAGAGGTTCAATAAACCAATGATGTCAAAATTGAACCATTTAGTAGTACTTTATTTCCAGAAAGTTTGAAAAGAATCGGGCTCAAGGAAAATTTTTGGTAACCTATTTTGTGTGTCCAAATTTCATCGAATACAGTCTTTACCCACCGGCCAGTACAGTTCCAGAGAGGGGAACTTCTGAATCCCCACCCGGTGCATGACGGATTACCACGATCTACTTCCCCCAGGCGACCCATCTGGAATTCTCCCGGATGTTCTTCAGACCCTACTACAGCTTGTGAGACATGCCATATTCAGCATTCGAGTTTTCGACGCAACTGACGAACTTCTTAGGCGTAGGATATGACGACGAAATTACTGCTGAGGTAACGGATCCAGACATTTTTTCAGACTTGACGAACTCCGGAGAGCAAACAAGAATGGTAAATATGGTTTTAATACTAACGATTTTAATGTTATTTTACAATCAGCGTGTGAAATCTTAGTATTTTGTCGGAATTTTGATCAAATGAGAAGCGCTTATAAGATTAACGAAATTCAGAAATAGATTTTAAGTTGTTCTTACACAGTGATTTTTGCAAATGAAACTAGCTGGGATGAAGGTGTAGTAAGCTAGGAGGTCTTTGGTAATAGATTTAATGTCTATAGGGATGACCGTACTTATCAATGGTCGGCAAAGAAGTCAGGAGGTGGAGTTCTAGTCGCTGTTTCAAACACTTTGAACTCTGAAATCATAGTGACAACTAAATTTAAAGAATTTGAACACGTGTGGACAAAAGTTCAAGCCGCAGGTGAAACATATATTTTTGTTTTGGTTTACTTTCCTCGCAATAATGCCCGTAAAGAAATATACGATAAGTTTTTCGGTGTTGTTGAAGAAATTATGTCTAGCTCACCTCCAGAAGTTCAGCTACATATTTATAGTGATTTTAACCAACGCAATGTTGACTTCATTCCAGACATGGATAACGAATACATTTTACTCCCAGTCTTTGGAGAAAACGAAACATTAAATTTTATGTCTGATAAAATTGCAAATTTAGGGCAAAATCAAATTAACCATGTAAAAGGGCTTCAAATGGTGAGTTGACAATTTCGAAGGAGGGTGCGACCGACCTCTCGTCCTCACAAGTTCCTACCTCATGCCTCCACGAGTCATATGATCACAAAAGACTGCCAGCTGAAACATGGAGACGCTGGTTGGCGTAGCCTGGGCAATGTTGTCAATCTGACAATAGCGAAGTGAGGGGGTGCGACCGAAGATCTTATACCTTTAAATCATATTCTATATTTTCTATTCTCATTTTACTAATAATTTCAGCACGCTTTGGAATCATCTTTGCATTCCAAAACTATGTAAGAGCCGGGAGCAACATGCCATGCATCAAAGGCGGAATTTGTATCTCAGCATTTCAGCATACCATTTTATTTAAAATTGCACTTCTGAACTTCAACTATTATATTCATAAAAGGCTGGCATGTGCTTATACGTAATGTAGGATTATATTTTAATGTTGTGTTTGTGGTGTTATGGTAAGATAAGCCATTTCTTTCAGAAATTATCCCACCGGACTCTTCGTTCACTCTATCTTTGAAATGTTGCTAGAACAGTATAAAGAAAAATATTACAAATATTACTATGTTTTATAAAATAATATCCTTTATTGAAATTTTATCTTTTAAATTTCGAATGATCTATTCTGTTTTCAGCTTTCCCAGGACTAGTAGGATATTGATACATATCTAACTTTTATTTATTTTTCAGTAACAATCCATCAAGTTTGAAATATGAATAAATTAGCATTTTTGTCTATAATGGTATCTTAATTTGTTGTGTACAAAATATATTATATATTAAATAACATATAACGGGGAAAGGGAGGGACCATCAGGGCACCCAAGTAAAACGATTTGGATAGGGAGCATGGGACTGCCTCCTCCCTATTGTTAACATTTCGTGGAACGAGGGCGGGCTCTTCGACCCCATCTATTGGGTTTATTCTGTCAATCGAGGGCTCGATTCTAGTGCTGTGAGTGTGAACTTGCTTTTGGAAGGAGATTCTTTTCCCTATATTCGCGGGTTTCGCGTAAGTGTCTCTGCTTACGGGCCCGCCCAAACGTTTTTGGCCATTCATACAGGAGCTTGATGATCACAAACAATAATAGAATCCTGATCAAATCGTTTTTCAGATTATTCCACTGGTATGGAAAGTTTCCTTGCTGGAATAGATGGTAGTATTACATCATCATCACATCATCACAAATCAAATTAACCATGTAAAAAATCAACAAAATTGCTACTTGGACTTGCTGTTGACAAACATTTACGAAGACTTTTATGCATATGAATCATTATCACCAATATGGAGAAATGTAGCATTTCACACTGCAGTCGAGTATTCTCTGTTTGTGCATAACTATGCAACACTTGTAGACAATGAATTTGAGAAAATGTTTGGTTACCAATCAGCAAATTATGACAACATTAAGGATAAACTACATATTATTGATTGGCAAACAGTGTTAAGGATTGAAGAAAATGTGGAAAATTCAACTGAAGTATTCTACAATAAGCTGTTTAAAACAATACATGAAGAAGTTCCGGTCAAAAGAAGAAGGCGTCAAATTACTTCCAAAAATCCGGGTTGGGTCAACAAGGAAATTAAAAACTTAATAATTCGTAAACAGAAGGCACATAAAATCTATAGAACTAATAATAATCAAGAAAATATGGAAAACTATGTAGATATCTGAGATCGACTTAATGTGGCGATGAGTATAGCATTTGAGCAGTATAATTTTAAAATTGAGCAAGAAATTAAATCATGTCCAAAAACCAAACTGAAAATGTACCTTGATGATAGTGAAGGTAATAACTCGGAAGAGATATGCAATTTATTTGCGAACTTTTTTAAAGAAAATAAAAACTACACAACATATTCAGAACCAAATCGCGATCGTGAATACTTTGGTTTCCATCCTGAATTTCCAACCGACATTAGCATTACTGAAATAAATATGCATGACATATTGGAGGCATTAAGAAATTTGGACGCATCTAAAGCCTCGGGACCTGATGGAGTCCCACCTGTTTTAATGAAAACTTTGGCAACTGAGCTTACAGCTCCGTTATTTTGGATTTTCAATATGTCACTGGAATCCGGTGACTCTCCAAAAATATGGAAAAAGTCATTCCTAGTACTTATTTTCAAATCTGGTAAAAAATCTGACGTCAGCAATTATCGTGGTATAGCCCTTATTTCTTGCATCCCAAAACTTTTTGAGGCGATCATAAATGAAATTTTTAATTTATGCTGACGACATGAAACTTTTTTTAGAAATAAAAAAAGTTGAAGACTGTGACATATTCAAAAATGAGATACAAATATTCCACACATGGTGTAACAAAAGCCTCCTAAAACTAAATGTAAAAAAATGTAACTTGATTATGTTTACAAGAAAACGATACGTACGTAATTTAGTAATTACTTTAGGAAATCAGAATGTTGAAAGGTGTGATAGAGTCAGGGACTTAGGACTCTAAACTTTCATTCATTATACTCTAATTGTTATGTTTGTATTCTCCGAGCGTGGAGTAAGTTGCCAGTTGAGGTGGCAGATGTATCTGTGCGTCAACCTACCCCGCAGTGGGATGTTTGGCAATGATAACGTCCTTGGTTCGAGTACTACTTTACTTGGGAAGTGCAAAGGGTGATGACCAATTGGTTGGTCACCACAAAGTGTGTTCAAGTGAAAAGGTTTATAATTCCAAATGTTACAATCAGTAAAAAGCTTCTGGAGCTCAATAAGAGAGTTCTTTGTACCTATACTGGCCTAGTAACCGGACATTGCCCGAGTAGATATCATTTGAAAAACATTGGCCAGGTTCAGAATGATATCTGTCGTTTCTGTAACATGGAATGTGAAACCTCGGATCATCTGCTCTGCAGTTGTGATGCTTTGTACAAGAGCAGACTTAAATTTCTGTACAGTGGCTATATGCAACCTAAAGAAATTTGGACTGCAAATCCTGGAAAGGTGGTGGGTTTTATAAACTCAATTTTGCCTGACTGGGAGACGCGTCTTGGGCTGGTCACTTGACAAATGGTGATCTAGCTTTAAGATGCGAATTAGAATAGTAAACAGGGGTATACCACAAAAATTCAACTCAGTGGACGCAGTGGTTCTACGCCCCAACAAAAAAAAAAAAAAAAAATTACCCATGCTCTTTGGCTCAATTTTCAATACTGCTATTTTATTTCCAACCTACCGTACACTGACGGAACTTTCAACACTTTCTTTTCATATCTTTCATTCTAGCAAACATGACTGTCACTCTTGGTGCCTCATGGTGATAAGCGAAACATCTCCTTCTACATTTAATATTATAAACAGAGCCAGTAATATGCTAGGCTTTATAAAACGGTTTTTCTATAATTTTCGTGATCCATACACAATAAAAAACACTGTACGTTGCTTATGTCAGATCAATACTTGAATATTGTAGCATAGTTTGGTCCCCATTCTCAATTACACATGAACATAAAATAGAATCTGTGCAAAAACAGTTTTCATTATACGCAATTCGTGAGTAAGGCTGGACTGTATTTCCTTTACCATCGCATGAAGCTCGATGTATGCTTATCAATATTCAAACACTGAAACAGTGTCGAGAATTTGCTATGGTTTCATTTATAAATAACATTGTCTCACACTGAATTGACTCGATGGAACTTTTCTCAACCTTAAACTTGTACACACCATCACGTTATTTAAGGCACCGACAGGTATTTGCAACTAATTAGCAGAGTACGAACTACGGAAAATTTGGACCCATTAATCAAATGATGACCACTTATAATAAACATTGCAACCCGAGCAGAAGCGAATAACTTAATTACTGGCCTTGGTATTTATGAGCTCAGATTAAGAGGTAAAATACCTGAGGATAATACCATCAAATTGTTCCCACAATGTCATGCGAATACCGAATTGAGGTAAGACAATACCAAAATAATACCTCTAAGGTGACCAGATACTTACCCAGGTATCAGGAATATCAAGTTTAGTTATTCTAGAGACATTTTGCTTGCAATTCTTAGGTATTTTGCTGGTATTTTTCTTTTATTTTTGCTCTTTAATACCAAGGCCAGTTATCAAGATCAAAATTAGGTATTCATATGCTTTTGTGTTCTGCTCGGGAACAGTATTGATTTAAAAATGTCCAAAACAAAATGAGAGCAATATTTCCGCACGCAGTAATAGCTAGGAGGTCTTAATATTTAGTATGATTTGCCCATGCATACTGTATTGTAATAAAACAATATAGCGTATAAGATAAAATATGTAACAAAACGGTCTACAAGCTCGATTGACGACAAATAAATAAAAAATCAGACTCGTAGAGCACTTCTTCAGAACACAGACAGGAACTCCATCCGGTCCAGTTTGGTACGACGTTTTCAATTTAGGCAGAGCTCTAGTCAAATTGTCTGCAGAAACAGTGAAGGTATCAGCATCAATGACATCACCCCGAGCAGGAGAAAACAACATATGAATACCTAATTTTGATCTTGATAACTGGCCTGGGTATTAAAGAGCTCAGATTAAGAGGTAAAATACCTAAGCAAAATACCTAAGAATTGCAAGCAAAATACCTCTCGAATAACAAAACTTGTTATTTCGGATACCTGGGAATACCTGAGAGGTACTATTTTGGTATTGTCTTACCTCAATTTGGTATTCGCATAACATTGTGGGAACAATTTTATGGTATTATCCTCAGGTATTTTACCTCTTAATCTGAGCTCTTAAATACCAAGGCCAGTTATCAAGTTATTCGGTCCTGCTCGGGCCCCTTTTTTCCCCTTCCTGACCCCGCCTTGAAATACTATTAATGATAAAATATACGCTATTCTTTTCCCTGTGCCTCTGAAGTTTTTACCTTTTCCCCCCCCACCCCCCCCCCCCGCCCCGGGAATTTTTTTTTTTTTTTTCGAAAACATTCGCCTTAGTAAAACTTCAATGTTGATTATGAAACAGAAACCGCAGAAACCGTTGAAATAAGCTATTAATGATAAAATATAAACTATAAAACATTCTTATTATGCATGGTTCACCGTCAGGTTTCAGTTCGTGCCCTTCGGCCTAGGTGTGTTGGTAGAGACATTTAACTGATATTATAAGCACTTTTCTGATGGCTCATTCAGTGAAAATAGCTGAAATTTTTCGAATGAAATTCAGTCAAAGTTGAGCTTCTCGGGTAACATTCAATCATACTCACTTCTACGCACAGTTTTTTTACAGTTCAATAACATCTGGCGAAACGTTGCTGATTGTCAGCATTTACAAGCTTAAAACGTCGGCAGGCCGAGCACAAATACAGCTTGGATCAAACAAATAAAAAATCACTACGGCACATTGCTAACGGGATAAAAGCTAGCAATTACGAGTAATGTTTTTCAACCCTTTTTACGATTTCGATTTATAGCTTGATTGCCATCTGGCAAACGTTGTGGTTTCCTTTACCAATACCGCTTCGTTTCATACCGTCCAAAGTATTCCATTTCAATAAAACTGTTTATGATGAACAAATAAAAACGCGAAAATGATCCACAATTGTCAGTGTCAATGTTTCCCTTCCGCGAATTTCCTTCCACCTGCTCGGAATTCAACATGCAGCAGTCAGCAAAAATGGCCGCGGTTCTGAGATTGCAAGTTTTACAGCCGCTGCTTTCACTGGCCTGCTTGGTTTAAATGTTCCATTCGAACGAACAGCCAACAACAACAACAACAACAACAACAACTCATGGGCGGCAATAAAAGCAGTCACTTTGCTGACTCGTTAGTGTCAATAATGGCGCTCACCGCCGTCAGCGCTGCTGCCCGATGGCATCAAATGTTGCTTGCGTGATCATGATGATGAGGCGATTGCCGGCGAGCACGGAACCCACTCCGGTGTCGGGTTTGATTAGCGTCGATGGAGTAATGAATTGCTTGGGGTGCGTTTTGAAAATTTAAGGTTTAGGTCTTCTTTCGCGTGGATTGAAAATTCAAAGATAATCTAGTTCGAAAAGCTAAAACATGCAAATATATCGGATTAGGCCCTCTAAGTATTCACCATAATAGACCTTCCGGAGTCTAGCAACATACATACTCAACCGCAACCGAGAATGAATTTATAACTTAAACCTCTACTGCAGCACTTACCGTTATCTTTAATACGAATCCGTTTCCTAAGCTCGTGGCATCTAAAAGGCAAAGTAATCTTCCAATCAATGTCTTGACCTGAATAGCCGAAGCAATTTCCAATCTATTAAAATTCACATTTTCAAAACGGCTCAATGACTGAACCATCCATTCTTCTATGCTTCGCAGATATTAAACCCCCATTTACCGGCCTCCGGTTGACCTGGAACTCACTTTCGGTCCATTCTGAAAGGCGCATCTCATCCGAATCCTTCCCTTTTCCCCCTTTTGGCCCACTGACATCACCAAGGCTCATCAGAAATCCTATTGTTATCCGTTGTTATTAGACGTATACTTTGAGCCTCGATGGTAGGTACAGACGGACGCAAACCCTTGTGTAAGCCGAAGGCCAGTAGAGTGCACTACTTTTCATCAGTACCGCTACCCACTTGTCTGCAGCAGCCAGATTCAACTTTAGCCCTTCCGAAAGCCAGCGGCCAACGCCAAATGCCATGCATGGATGTGAACCATCACCAACTTATTGCAATTGCAACCAACTAACTGCCCTGCCTCTGCTCCAGCAGATGTATGTATCCTGGTGAGGAAAGTGTGTCTCAACCGATTCCAGACTCTGTGTGGAAATGGGAAAACAGTATGAAAAGGCCGTTCAGAACGTTCGTCCATGCCGATTCGAGAGTGGTTATCTCTCTGCACAATCGGTTGCCCCGGAAAGATACGGTCCGATACATGAAGTTTCAAATTGAACGGATTCGTTCGGGTTGCGGAGTTTGGTTCTTCGGGTGGTGGTGATTGTGGAAGATAAGGGTTTGTAGGACGGTGCTGCTATTTGCAGAGCACTGGTTGGCCCTTGACCGTTGTTGAACTTTGATGGGAGGTGATGTGGTAGTAGCGCGCAGAAGGAAGAGTTGAAGCTGATGATGCTGGGTTTTTTTTTTCTCATTCCGATTTGAAATATATCGACATAGGCTGTTTGTATTGCGAGAATAAATAGCAGGTCATTCAGCTTTAAAAGCAGTCTGGGGAAATGGATGCAATAGGTTAATGTTGTGATTTACAGAATTTTATCATTTCATATCTCTTTTTTGTGGTATTTCCGTTTTCCGACGATTTAAATTACGTCGTAACGTGTCAATTAACGGGCGGTAACAAAAAATTTGGAATTTTTTTTCTCAAGCTTTCGTTTGATGTCGGAACAAGAGCGTTGTACGGCCTTCATTTTAACTTTGCGAATGCATCTCTCGATTCTACCAATCAACTGTTTGCAGTGCGTAGCTCTGCACTGTGCAGCAGTTTTTTTAGTACACCAAGGAGCTGTGTAGCAGAACGAATGTTTGATGACAATTTTGCTCCCATGCAAATAGACAATACGTGTTTTGACTGCCCAAGTAGCACACAAAACATCTTTAATTTTCAACACTTGGTTTTCAAGTTTTATTTTAGTAAATCTGGAGTAACAAAAAGCATATTTTGTTACAGCAGAGTTTATTTCACGTTACGATATACTAGATATTTCATTGGTGTTGCTTAAATGGTTTGCCAAGACCATTCAAAACAAACATTGAAGATAGTCGAGACCTGTTTGTCTTTGTGAACTTGCAGCTTAGTAAACTTAATCATGACGTTGCATATTTAATATTTTCCAGTGTATGTGATGTTTATAATGGAGTATTTTCACCTACAGTGCAACATAACAAATAATCTACTATCGTGTTCCAATGAAGCGTTCTGATACTTAATGTTTTCAAAATGCGTTTTTTGAGCCATATGCGCAACGTAATGAGAACGCAATATAAAGTTCAATGAATAACGTTACGTTCTTGCAACGTTCAATTGCACATTACCACAACAGTGATACCGATTGCAATATATCCGAATGAAATGCACACTACCGACCACATGTGTTTTGATATGATTGAAAAAATAATCAATTTATAATCTGATCAAATAAGGTATAAGTTGATTTCTAGAGGTTGTTGTTATTGTAAAGGTCTAACAAAGAACATGACTTGAAGTGTTCATTATGCAACTTCTAGCAGCTATGATTTTCATAGTAGTGGCTATTACTATTAAATTTTAAACAAGGATCACTCAAATAGTGACAGCATAATATTTGAATTTTTGGCTGCACTAACTAATTAATATAAATAAAATATCTACCTTCATAAAGCTGAAATAAAATATCTTCCCAATCAAAATAAACAGTTGTGAGATAACTAGTTGTGCGTAATGAACATAAGATGTTACGTTTTTAAATTAACTCTGCCAACTGTTTACATAAAAGCAAAATCAATGATTTCACAAGAAACCCTTGGACCCAATTTAAAGGACATTTTTTTGCTATGTTCTCAACTACCACCTAATGTATTGATCACATAGTAAAGCTTTGGTATTGGTAAAATTTCCAATGTATCAGTACTTGATTGTATTTTTTTTTTTCAAATTGCTTATTTAAATCAAAACCCAAGCAACAATATCTGTAAAGTAGGGATTGTAATGTTTTGAGTATGGAATAATCGAAATAGCGAAAATAATCATAATAAAGTTGTTCAATAAATTTATTACGTGAAATTTTTTTGTGAGTTAAGCAAATAAATCTTCAGGTAACAATAAAATAATCTTAAAGTAACAATAAAATAAACTTTATCAAGATTGGTTTTAACGACCAACTTAAATGATGAGACAAAGTGTTCGTCTTTTAAAAGTAAGTTATTTAACTTCTCGTGGTTCAGAACAGGAGACGACTTATTAAGCACCTTTAAGCAATCATATGATTGAGTTTATAAGGCTAGTGGTTTTTCGTCATAAACAATGCAATTAAATAATTTCAATGAATTGCACTATAAGTTCTACATGTTAAGAACGGTATGATATTTTCTACCTTTGCTAAGATAACTTCACTTAGAAAAAGTTGTGTCTTAAGTAATTGAAATAAAACATTTTATTTTATGTTATAATACCATTTGAAATTTTTTTTTTGTGACCTAGACCAAAATTACGGATAATCCAATTGCGAGCACTCCAGACTTCCAATTCATGGAAGAATTAATAATACTAGGATTTTATTTAATTATTTCTATTGAACCTCTTAACGAAATTTCCACTAAATTGCTCTTCAGTTTTTAAGTAAAAAAACATGGTGTAGCATCTAAATTATTCTAATTCTGTGTTCCAATGGATTGAACATTTTTCAGAACGTTATGCATATCCTTTCAACAAATATGCAGCTATTAGTCTAGTGTTGTATTAAATTTATTAATAGTACAGTAGTTTTTAATTCTAAGTAAATCAGGTAAACACAAACAAAGACAACTCAGTATCAAACTACGACTGTCGCTACCAGATTTACTATAATTTTAAGATGTCTGCATAAATAAATATCATAGAAGTACTTCACGTGTTAAGAATGGATTCAAGATTATTTTAGCCGGTAGTGTATTTGGTTTGTTCAAAGTCGCCATATGCCAAAATTTTGCAATACAAAATGATTTTTTTAAATTTCACTCATTCTTCCACAGTTTGAACCAAACATGAACCTGTAACGATTTATAATTCTTCGAATGAATAAGAAATCTAATTTAATTTCATAAACAGTAAACATAATTTTACACAAATTTTTCTTTTTCAAGTTCTGAAGCAATGCTCTATTCTCGAGGATTTATTCTAGGGCGTTTATATTTTTCGTAGAAGATCAGAATAATGATCCATAAATCCGAAAGCGTTTAAAAATAAACTTATTCCAATACGATTTTCAGATCATTTTACTTCTCAATATTTTGATCAGGGATGTTTGGTTGATAACGATATCCATTAAAAGAAGTTATCCTCACATTCATTTAAACATCGGCATCATTTCACTTTCCTGCAACGCGATTTACAATATTTTTAAGTTTAACAAAATGCTATTGCAACTCTGTAGAACCAGCGTCAAGTTGCAAATACGCTCCACCCTTGCGCTTTTTGCGTTGCTGTTGTGTATGATTTGGCGGTACATAGCCAAACAAAACTATCCCTAATTTGTTTCAAGAGAGATTTTTATGCTCTATTGAAACAAGTTGTGCTACTTGGGTGGATAAAGCGTCATCGCATAACTTAAAAAAAAAAAAACACAATCGTTCCTGAATGCTCATTTGATCTCATTGGGTATTCAGGAACGATTGTGTTTTTGGGGACCTTAGGATATGTCAAACAGTCAAAACTGTAACATTTTCGCTTTTAGAATGTGGTTCCTTATACTTTTTGCCAAGATTTATGTACAGTTCGTAAAACTGAACAACCTGTTCGTGAAATGCTTTTTGTTTCGAAGGCATTTGAGCAAAACTGGACAAGCATAAACAAAACAAAAAAATCTAGCAGAAAGAAGATAGAGAAAAAGAGAGAAAGAGAGAGAGAGAGAGAGAGAGAGAGGGGGGGGGGGGAGAGAGAGAGAGAGAGAGAGAGAGAGAGAGAGAGAGAGAGAGAGAGAGAGAGAGAGAGAGAGCTCGTTGTTTGTTGACTATAGGGGCCTTGAACAAATTCAAAAAATGTAGTTGCCACCAGGGTTGCTGCTCGCGTTTATCCAATAAATGCACTCGTTGACCGATATCTCTTCTCATACACTGTTTTCCGTAACGCGATGTATGACAAAGTAATAGTATTTGGATTTTGCTTTGGCGATGTGATGCGATGCATCGCGGCGAGTGAGTGGTGAATAAGCGCGATTATCTATGTCAAAACTGTGGTAGATATAGTAATTGAATGATACTATTGATAATAATAGTAACAGTAATAATGCTTTAATTTTCGTTAATATATAAGATTTATTATATTTACTTCATTTTGAGTGATTTATCATGAACGTGCTTATAACTCGTCAGAAATATATTCAGCGAGAAGAGTGTAAAAAATAAATCGTAGTACGTGAATGTGCAAAACCGATTCAGTTATCAGACGGATTTTGTAGAGCACAATCATAAGTGTCTAAAGTTGAGGCGGTTGATCAAGGCTGGAAACCTCGATCAGGTCACGACAAAAACAAATCGCTTGTCGTGTCGCGATGGATGGAACTTGTAGCAAATTCCAAACGCCATCACTTTGTCATACATCGCGTCACGGAAAACATTGCATGAGAAGAGCTATCGGTCAACGAGTGCATTTATTGGATAAACGCGAGCAGCAACCCTGGTTGCCACCCGTTATCTGTAACCAGCGGAGTTACCTTAAATTAGCGGTGCGTTGTTATCTTCCGTCCCGACGAGAGTAGAGTTGAAATGCCAAGTATCAGTAAATTTGGATAATAGGGTACTTGTTGGCCTAATCAGCTTAACGCAAGATCCTGAATGCTATGCAACGTACTTTTTAAGTAATTAATCGAACTTTTAAGTTCGGATTCCATCATTAAGCTTTTAACAGCATGCTAACCAACTTGCAGAGGAAACTTTGAAGTTCACATAAAGTTCGTTTCAACAGCTTAAGAGAACTCTTATCCATTCAACTAAATGTTTTAGTTCATATGTTTAGAAGCGGCTGTGTTGTTGGATGATAATTAATTACATTCTTATAGCAGTATTATCTGGAAGAGACAGAGTTTTCATCATTGGTCCTGTTGTTAAGAAGCAAATTCGTGTTTTGGATGCAATTTCTGTCCATCAACGTATCTTTGCTTCTACTGATTTCTCGTCTAACATTGGTCTCAAATCTCGAAGGTATTAATCAGCTCGGCGACAAAGAGAACACCATCAGATTTCTTTGCATGCTGTGATAAACATTGTATTGCTCGGTGTGAAACATTCAACTAGCTTCCTATTGTTAATTGACTACAGGCTAACTTCACAATGTTCAATAACTTCGAATATTTTTTTTATCACCGAATGCGAAACACAAAAACTGGGGGAACGCCCCCCCCCCCCACCCCCCCCCCCCCCCCCCCCCACCCCCCCCCCCCCCCCCCCCCCCCCCCCCCCCCCCCCCCCCCCCCCCCCCCCACCCAAAAACCACCCCCCCCCCCCCCCACCCCCCCACCCCCCCCTAAAAAAAAACAAAAAAGAAACACCAAAAGGGGTGTACACATGTTGACGTAGGACTACGTAGCAATGTGTAATGAATTTTATTATCATTATTTTTAATTGCCTGTATTAGACTAGAGGCTGCTGTACGAGCCAGTTGGCTGTAGATTGCTGGACCGAAGGTTAGTTTCTTCGCCGTTCTAACGGCTGTTAAAAGGGGGTAGTGTGGTGGTCTATCAATTTACAAACTTTCTTGCTATTTTCGCTCTTTCACTAGAGCGCAAAACTAGCACGGATTCACTAGCACTATTTGGAGGAATTTTGTATCACACCCAATGTCTTCTTCTCCACCTTTAGTAGTAAAGTTCGCGGACGAGCAGTTGAACAGTTTCGGATCTTGATCAGAAAACAGATTTGGGTTTGTTGCGCACAGTCGACCGTGTCGGTTCGCAATGGGAGATGTATTTGGACTGACTTGGTGGTATCACTCGGCGATCTATTTACCTCTTGCACAGACAATAATCTTCATATTCAAACAATTGCACAGATCGGGCGGCTACCTACACTACATGAGAATTGTATTTGAATCTGAGTTAACTCGCTCTCCCTCTCATCTGTGTTATCAGTGTTCGGAAATCACCTACATGAATGTTTGCAATAGTTCTGTATATAAGCTGTAGCTTTAGGGTAGTTTAAGTATTTTTAGCCTGTACATAGTTCTTAATCATAGGTTTTAGCCTCAACATTCCGGCCACCCTTGAAATATCTCTATTATTTCAACACTAACTTTCTTATACGACCAGTTGAACTTGGTAGCGGATGTCGATCGGAACCCTTGATGTCGATCGAAGATCTTGATGTCAATCGAAACGGTGGCGACGCAGGTAGATTGTGTGCGTTGACCTCGGTGTTGTTATCCGGAAACAAAAAAGGAAGACCAGGTAGATCATACGGGTGAATTATATGTATTGGAATTATAATTACCTGGTTCCTACGGATATGTGCCTTGAGCTGGGGTACTGGTCTACTGGTCTCCGGTGGTTGTATCGGTCTGATCGTTGGGTATTGGCAGCAAGGAAATCCGTGCGACGGGTCGCACGACGTTGTCGGAAGTGGCAGTCTTCAACGTGACCACTCTGACGATTCCATCCTTCCCTGGATGAACTTTGATGACCTTGCCGAGAGGCCATTGAGCGGGCGGTAAGGAGTCGTCCTTGATCACCACAAGACGTCCGATCTCGATCTTGCTGGGTGATTTGCTGCTTTGAACAGCCCTCGATTCAAGCTGCTGAAGGTACTCCGGGTACCAACGTGCCCAGATTCGTTGGAGGTGACGCTGAGTTTGTTCCCAATGGTTGAGCCGATTTTCGGGAATGTTGACCAATGCTGCTTCGGGAACGGATTGGAGGTTGGAACCTACCAAGAAGTGACCAGGTGTCAGAGCTTCCAGGTCCGATGGTTCCGATGACAATGGTGTTAATGGCCGCGAATTGAGGCACATCTCAACTTGCGCCAGTAATGTAAGCATGTCCTCGTAGGCTAGACTGGTGTTCCTGATTTCCTTGAGGAGATGGGTCTTTGCGGACTTCACCGCAGCCTCCCAAAGTCCTCCAAAGTGAGGCGCGCGTGGTGGAATAAACTTCCATCGGATCTCGTGATTTGCGCACCAAGAAAGGATGTGGTTTCGATCAGCATCATCCTGCTTCAGCATTTGATACACTCGGTGCAAGGCGTGTGACGCTCCCTTGAAGGTCGTGGCGTTATCGGAGTGCAGCTCGGTAATCTTCCCCCTTCGAGCTATTAAGCGTCGCAGTGCGGCGATGAATGCAGCAGACGTTAGATCACTGACGAGCTCAATGTGAACGGATCGTGTAGAAAAACAGATGAAAATAGCCACATACACCTTCGTAGGACATCGTTTCCGGATTGCTGCTTTTACGTAGAACGGCCCACAGTAGTCTACGCCACAGACGGAGAAAGGGCGCGTCGGAGTGACACGTGATGTGGGTAGATCTGCTATGGTTTGCTGGATTAGCCTTGGTTTGCTACGAAAGCAGGTGATGCATTGATGGTAAGTTCGTCTGACGAGGTTTCGTCCGCCCAGAATCCAAAATTTCTGGCGAAGGGCAGCCAACATCAACTGTGGACCGGCATGAAGCAAGTACTTGTGGTAGTATACGGCGAGCATAATGGTTAACGGGTGCTTGGCGTTCAGAACAATAGGATGCTTGGTTGACTCGGGTAGCTCGGCATTTTCGAGGCGTCCTCCAACGCGGATCAATCCGAAATCATCAACGTAGGGCTTAAACCATTTCAACGGACTGGATTTTGATACATTTGTATGAGCAACGAGATCGTTGCGCTCTTCTTGAAAGTTTTCCAGCTGCGCTAGCCGACAGAGGACTCGATCGGCCGAGAGGAGTTCGTCGGAGTTAAGGGGCTGAACCAGTTTGGATGATCTTTGAGGCACACATGGATTGATTCCATTTAAACGGTAACGCATTGTACGGTCTCGAAGAATTTGAAGGTATCGCAACCACCATGCGACCATGCGACGAAGTTTGAAAAAGCTGGAGTACTTGGAAAACAAGTCTTCGTGGAATGTGCCTTGGATGGCTGTCATCGCTACGATGGGAATCTTCCGGCATTCTTGGGATAGTTCAGTCGTTTCGGTCGTAGATAGTGTTCCTGCAGGCCAGAGTTCTGGAGACAGCTTAAACCACGATGGTCCATTCCACCATCTCGCTTTGGTGAGAAGATCGGGTGGGTTCAACCCAAGGGAAATATCGTCGGCGGGATTATCTGAGCCTGCCACGTGATTCCACTTGTCGATAGAAGTGGTCGCTTGGATTTGGCTCACTCGGTTAGCAACAAACGTTTTCCAACGTCCAGGAGATGAACGGAGCCACTGGATCACAGTGGTCGAATCCGACCAGAAGAAAGCCGGTGGAACAGTTTTCAATGACGAAGTGACTTTCTTATATAGCTGCGTGGAAAAATGAGCAGCACATAGCTCTAGTCGGGCAATCGTGAGGCGTGCGGCTAGAGGCGAAACCTTTGACTTGGAGACCAGCAGTTTCACGGATACTTCTTGGGTAGAGTGGGCACGAACATAGCAACACGTCCCGTAGGCCTTGTCTGATGCATCAGCAAAGAAATGGAGTTCGATGGTGATTGCCTTAGCGATGGAAGCAAATCGAGGAACTCGAACTTCACGAAGAAGGTCGATGGTAGTGTGGAACTCTTTCCACTCTTGCTGCAATTTTGGAGGCAGAGGTTGATCCCAATCATAGCGTTCGTTATCGGTAGATTTCAACGCCCATAGGCATTGCATAAAAAGCTTCGCTTTCGTAACGGCGGGGCCAACTAGTCCCATGGGATCGAAGATTTGAGCCACGCTAGCGACAGCCGCTGGGCCATCATTCTGGCTGGTTGCTCGCCCGCATACCCTCCTGCAGGGTACTTGCAACCGCCAGCTGCCAGAGCAGTAATGGCCCATTGCCGCTCTGCACAGCTTAATGGCTGCCGAGCGAATGAAGAAAATTTAAAGGTGTCCCTCTTTTATATCGTGCACTGCTGCATGTGAGACGTTCCTTACTTAAATTTGAAGTCTGTGATAGGAAAGTACTGTGCATTTAAAGACTGGACTCGGAAAAAATGAGACACACAAAAATGATCACCAAAAATTCATGTTAAATCGGATACTTCTCAAATTTTCAGGGATTAAATAACTATATGTTAGCTATTTTTTGGCATAATTTTTTTTATTGAATTTCCTTCCCCAAGCTGAATGCTCGTACATTTCTCCTTACACTGCTCATGAGATCTTGGACGAGGCTTTGTCCATCTTCCTTACACAATTTCTCCCAGTTTTTCTTCAAAGCTTCATCGGTTTTGAATGTTTTTCCGCATTTCTTCAACTTCTTCTTCATTATCACCTATAACTTTTCGATCGGACGAAGTTCTGGTGTATTTGGCGGGTTCGCCTCCTTCAGGACCACATTAACGCCCTTCGCTTCGTACCAATCCATTACAGGCTTGGCGTAATGGCACGAAGCGAGATCCGGCCAGAACAGCGTGGGACCACGGTTAGAGCGGAGGAAGGGCAGCAAGCTCTTCTGCAAGCATTCCCCTCGATAAATCTGCCCGTTTATGGTGCCGGTTGTAACGAACGGCTTGCTGTACCGTCCGCACTCGCAGATCGCCTGCCACAACAAGTACTTCTTCGCAAATTTGTCCATCTTTCTCTTCCGGAACTTTTCCGGAACCTCCATGCGGGACGTACCGACAAAAAACTCAAGGCTGGGGATTTGTTTGGTGTCCGCCTTGGTATATGTTTCGTCGTCCATGACGAGACAGCCTGCATTGACCAGCTACTCACGGTACAGCCTCCGCGCACGCAATTTGGCCACCGTGTTTTGCTTGTCAGTCCGGTTTGGCGCCTTCCTGGCCTTAAAAACATGTAGCCCAGCCCGCTTCATGGTCTGTTGGACGAACCGGGTTATTCTTAAAGTACTGCCTTATCTTTCGCGCCTTCTCTGGGTATTCCGTTTTCGGTTTTCGGCCGCTTCCAGCGCGCCGCTCGATGGTCTTCGTCTCCTGGAACATCTTCACAACGCGAGACACGGTGGAATGGTGGATTCCAAGCTTTTTGCCGATCCATCTGTGCGACTGACCAGGATTATCGATCACCGCGCCCAAGATTTGCTGGCGTAGCTCTTCTTGTTTCGAATGTATCTTGAAAAATACTTGACGCTATAAAATTACACACATAAACATAACACTCTAAACTAGTATTACCCAAAATTTCATGAATTTTTAGTCACGCGATAAAAAGTTACACCCAAAACAAAGTGTCGCATTTTTTCCGAGTCCAATCTTTAGTAAAATTACTCTGAAAAATCGGCATTATAAGACATCACCTTATATTTGCGTTAATTTCAATAGTTGAATGTTAAAAATCAATAATTTTAATTATTGAAATCAATGCGTAGAAAATGTCCCGATCGATTGGTGCAAACATTTTGAAAATCAGTCGTGGAATGACTTAGTTATTAACGTTCAAAACCTATATATTTTTCGTGACGCTCCAAATTTTTGCAATTCGAACGTGTACCCCAGTATTGAAAACACAGACGTAGTCCTTCGTCAAAAGTCATTGTAATCGAATGACAAACATTATTGTAGCCAGAATAGTGGAACTCAGAAATAATCATTTTGTGACAAAATCCGCTCTCTCACAGATTGTGCAAAGCCGTTTCGAAAGTTGACAAAATTTTTAAAGCTACACCAAGGCTCATTCCACCGTTGATCCCACTAGACAGCAATGGCTCCAAGGATCGCTTGATAACTCCCACAGAGAAGGCTGCTAAGATAAGTCAACACTTCGTCAGGTCCCACAATCTCGGACAAAACATTGTCAGTCCACACGAAGCTGCCGTTAGCAAGCTTGCGAACAACATACATCTAAGTCCCAACGACTTCTAGGAAGATTTGGAGATCTCAGCTGACGAATTGTTGACCTATATCAAAACGTCATTGAAGGCCTCACGTTTCAAAAATGTCATGAGCTTGAAGCTCATGCAATCGAGCCCCCAGTTCTACGCTCATCTGGCGTTAATTTTCAATCGCTGCCTTTCGACTTAGCTTCTTCCCCTCGTGTTGGAAGTCTGCCAAAGTCATCCCCATCCAGAATCCTGTGAAAGATCCTTCCATTTCAAAGAGCTCAAGACCAATCAGCTTTCTCTCAAGATTATCTAAGCTGTTTGAGAATCGATCTACCGTCGGCTTCTCTCATCTGCCGACGAGCTCAACATCTTGTTCGACGAACAATTTGGCTTCCGCTGTGGTCGACCAATAGTTCACCAACTTAACCGAGTCATCAACATCCTCAGGCAGAACAAGTTTGTTGCTAAATCATCTGTCATGGCACTTCTCGACATCGAGAATGCCTTTGACAGACACGATGGCCTGGTGTACAAGCTAAAACGCTTCAATCTTCTCATCTTCTTGGTGAAGATAGTTATAAAGTATGTGTCGGTCAGGACATTGTGTGTTTCGCTGCATGGTGCAGTTTCCGATGCGCAAGAGATCTTCGCTGGTATTCCGTAGGGAAGTATACTAGGCCCACTTCTGTTCAACTTGTTCACCTCGGACATACCCCAGCTCCCTGAAAATTGATCTCTGTCGATGTTTGCCGATGATCAAGTCGTCAACAATCGTAGGGTAAGAAGAGCGCTAACCGCGAAACTGCAGCGAAGCCTGAATGTCCTGTCAGAATTCTTCACGGGAAGATCTGTATCAACGCAGTGAAGACCCAGGTCATCCTCTTCCCACACTACAATTTGATATGTTTCGAAGAAGGAAGGAGACTTGTTCTACCTGATGACTTGTTCTACCTGATGAATAAGCCTGAAATAAGCCTGACCAACACAACGGTGGAATGGACAAAATCAGCTGTCTACCTTGGCATTTCCGTAGACAGCAAGCTTATTTTCAGGGAGCAGGTTGACAAAACTGTCACAAAGTGTAACGTTCTGTTGAAGCTACTGTACCCATTGATCAACAGAAGATCTACATTATCTCTGAAAAACAAGCTTGCTGTCTACAAGCAAATCATACTACCGGTCATCGAATACAGCATGCCAGTCTGGGAGAGTTGCGCAAAAACACATCACCTGAAGCTTCAGCGTGTTCAAAATATGTTCCTTAGAATGATCCTAAACACCCCTCGAGGACAAAAACATCTGAGGTCCACCGTCTGGCCGAGATGGAGTTGCTCGAAGATCGTTTCGGTGAGTCTATCAATCGGTACAGAGCACGCTGTCTGACATCGAATCACCAGATCATTCGTTATCTAGTTCCCCACTGTACTTACGGACGAAGCAGAAACTCACTGTTCTTTTAGCATTCCATATATATTTCAACGGTAGCGCTATAAAGCTAGAAATTAGTTACTGATTAGTCTTGTGCCCATTAGCTACGTAGATAAATTACATACAATTGCAGTGACCTTTTTATGTTTCCTACTTCTCTGTACTTTCCTATAGACGTATCCGTGTGTTCCTATAGATATATTATTTTTAATTTTACAGTGAGAATTTAGTTTAACATCTACTTACACTCCACTCTATTTTTAATCCAATTCAGTCATACAATTCCAACAAATTTAAATTCTTCTCGCACTAAAACCTGCTACTTTTATTTTCCCATCAATTTCTACTCATCATCCTCGATGACATTCGTTCTGTCATCCCTAACTAAACATTTTGACAACTGCTTCGCCTGTTACCGAACAATTCACGAGTCCATGTGGGAACTAGCGACGAGATGGTTCACGCTCGTAACGCCTTCGCTAACACCCACTGTT
>JAHHFK020003606.1:0-69093 GCA_024533555.2 Aedes koreicus | reverse complement strand
TTGAAATTATTTGACAACCATTATAACATGTTATAACTCTATAGTCTGAACAAGGCATAAGATTGCTTTCATGTCATCGGGAACAACCTGCTGGACCTGCTGAATGAATCGCTGCCATTTGGATAGTGGTGTGGTACGTAAGATTGGAAAGAATCTTTAGTTATTCCCATTCAAAAAATCGCTGGGACGATAAAGCCGAGGAATTTCGTCCCATTAACTTATTGTAAAAAGCCAGCTATTGACGTATTTAAATAAAAATAATTTAATCCTGCAAGAACAATTGGGATATAATGCAGGTCATTCTTAAGATACAGCGTTAAATTTAGTGTCAGTAAAATGGAAATAAAATGTAGAGCGTAAAAATACGATGGTAGCCTAGGGATGAGACAGTCACTCTGTGTTGCTTTGATGCACCGAATAACTCGCGAGTAACTCAATATAGCTTAAAATTTAATCAATCTTAATCGATTATTATCAATTGCCAGGGCTTCAAAAAGATTGACTCCCAATTTGTTTGGAAAAAATAATGGACATCTAGCTAATGGCAATAGAAGGTGGATCAACAGAGAGCTCTATTTCACGACTATGAGGATTCTAGGAATATTTGATATGTGATACGTGATACGGGCGGCTTTACTGAAGTCCAATTATCAGGTGTGATCAGTGCTCGCCTGCTGAGAAACATGAGTTACTGGAGGTACCTCAAAAGCAACTCTGAAATTGCTCGCGACCAGAAGCTGTCTTACCCCTTGATGGTACCTATTTTTTTTATCTGAAATGCGCTTTTGAAACTATTTCTCGGCCTTTTTTGTTAGAAACAAACAAGCGATTTGAATTTTTGGTTTCTGCATATAGATGGTTCAAAAACTATTTGTCTGACAGACCTGTGGAGAACAGCCTCGGCGTACCGCAAGGGATTGTATTAGGGTTCATTTTATTTATTCTATTCATTAATGTCATGTGAAGAGGGTTGCAATTTATTTATATTAATCTTTTCGCTGATGATACCGTGTTATTAATTACATTACTGTTTCACATTTGAATGCAGATTTATGTTCTCTAAGTGGATGGTTGAAGCACAGAGAATAGACATCCAAGCTAGAGTACCCTCCGTATTTTTTTTTGTTGCCTTTTTTTTATTATTTCTCGTTTTTTTTTTTTTTTTTTGTGGGTTTGTTTGGGGGGGCCCCCCCCCTGTTTTGTTTCCTTCTCCCCCCCCCCCACCCCTCATCGAATGGAACAGGTTGGGGGTGGGGGCCGCGGGGGGGGGGGGTGGCCCCCGTGAAAAAAGCAAAACCCCCCCACCTCTTCCTTTATACACTTTTTTTTTTTTTTTTGAAGCCCCCTCTTATTTTTTACAATTAAGACATTTTTTTAAAAACAAAAAGTTTATTTTAGCCATTTTTTGTTCAATTACTTTCTTATACTTATGACAGACATACAACGCTGACCGTTGTACGAACTGTCAAATACTTTAATCCAGTACCAAAAAACACGTACTAGACTAAAGGAGTACAACGCTGTACGTTGTATGTCTGTCCCAGGCATTATGTTGTAAAATTGGAAATATCTTCTCAACATCATGGGATCCCAGTAGTGAACAGCAGTTTCTGCTAGAACCAAAGAAGTGAAGAGAAAGTATCGATAGGTCCGATAGAGCTCGGCAGGTTATGAAATTGAATAGAAGTAGTTTTGAAATTGAGCGTAGGGCTTTGTTTTGGCAGTACTTTGAAGCAAACAAAGACACTTTTGCCAAACATCCCACTGCGGGGTAGGTCAAGGCAGGGACAGATCCCCACCTTGACTGGCAAAAACACCGCCAATGGCACAGAATCGTTCTAGCCATGTGAAATCTCTGTTTTTACACTCCTTAAAGACCACATGTGATGGGAATCAATTTCCAATTAGAGGTTTTGAAAACACAACTTCTTATTTTTACCAGTAATGTCTTTCTCGTCGTTGTTTACTTAACAACCTCAGAGATAAACCTGGTAAAGTGTTGTATGCTGATCCTCTTGACAGCATGTTTTGACGGAAACCCCATCATAGGCATGAATACATTACTAATTAATTATGTTTTTATTGCGTACAGTACGCCAAATTTAAATTATAATGTTTCGAAATTGGAAATATCTTCTCAACATCATGGAATCCCAGTAGTGAACAGCCGTCCCTGTCATGACCTACCCAGCAGTGGGATGTTTGGCAAAAGTGTCTGTGTTTGCTTCGAAATACTGCCAAAACAAAGCCGTTCAAACGTTAATAAACAATGATGAACTAATTCAACAAAACCATTTAATTGAAATGAAACTTCACGCTTTATAGAACTGAATGTCGCGTTTTATTGTTCAAAACCTTTTTTCTTAGCCTTATATATTATGTTTTATATATTATTATGTATTATGTATTAACCTATATGTTTCGGATTTGGAAAGCCACATTGCGTCCACTGATACCTGATACTGATCTGCAAAGGGAATAACTCGTTGATAATCTGTTTAAAAAATTATAATTGATTATGTTTAAACTTACATTAGAAAAAAAGAGGCAGAGACAGCAAATTGTCATATCGTCAGCACCGAGACACTTTTGAACAATAAGAATATGGCTGCTCGGCAGGCTGACAGTATGAAATGGGCGCTCATAAAAATGTTTTGTTAAAATATTAAATTAACAACTTTAGTTTAAAATAAATGTGATTATTAGAAATCAAATACAGCAACCGTTCGCTAACTGGGCTAAGTGCACAGCCCAGTTAGCGGTTGCTGCTCGGTAACTGGGCTGACATTTCAAATGTAAATAAATTTCGAGGGAGCTTTCGATCAGATTCTGGTTGGGATATTTCTTTGCAAAATACATTAATTCAATAATGTTTTATGCTTTATACGTTATTGCGATGTAGCACCCTATTTTGCAAATTGTTTGAATCAGTTTGTATGGCATTACGACTGAATTTCATGCATTTCAACAATTTTTCACTCCTCCACGAACCTTATATGCCTTTTACATGCCCCTTGCTGATATTGACAACAAAATGTCAAATGATGATTTTTGAAGTCACTTTTTTAAAATAATGAAAGTTTTAAAGTTATGTATTCAAATATGCTTCAATTTAAAATTTTGAAATGGTTTTTGTTGATGTAAGCAAACGTTTTGTTAATAGAACTAAAAACATTGAGAAAAAGTGGCCCCGCTGTTCCTTTTGTTTTCCTGCCGATGCTATAACTGATAAAGTCTATTGAACTCTAAAACTTATGCCATAGAAGCAAACTAAGTAATTTTCAGACGTTGTGTATCAAAAACAACCCCAAAAGGAGAGAGTTTCCTCTCCCATGTACGCATCAAAACAGAGTGTGTACAAACTACCGCTAGAGACTATCACAAGCTATCAGTGGTACATGAGCGAGGTCCATCACGTTATTATTGCCAGTTGAGGTGACAGATGTATCTGTGCCTCAACCTACCCCGTAGTGGGATGTTTGGCAATGATAACGTCCTTGGTTCGAGTACTACTTTACCCATGCCCTTTCGCTCAATTTTCAATACTTCTATTCTGTTTCCAACCTAGCGTACACTGACGGAACTTTCAACACTTTCTCTTCATATATCTCATTCTAGCAAACATGACTGTCTACTCTTGGTGCCTCATGGTGATGAGTGACAGTTCGGGAAAAGCGTCACGGGATTTCGGCGCCTGTGTGTTTTAAATGGAGCCCGGGATTGGAATTCCCGTGGCGGTAATTAAGTCTACACCAAAATTTCAGTTTTCCTGAAGTGTAAACCCAACTGCGGGATTTACTCCGGGAAATAAAATTCATCTCTACACACTACTTATTCCGCGGGAACAAATCATTCTGAATTGTTTCCGTGCGGATTTTGCAATTTTGAATTCTGACGAAAAAAAATTTAAATGTTAGCGGGAGAGCCGAGTTCCAAAAAAAAATTTTTTTTTCAATGTTGATGTGCTAGAAGATTTTTATGATTTTGACAGTGAGGTAAATTTTATGAACAGCGAACCCAGGAAGAAATATTGGACGATAGAGCTCCTGTAAAAAATAAAAACAGAAATGCGTTGCCAAAACGACAAAGCGAACAAGGATATTGGCATTAAACTTGCTCTTTGCAAAGAAATTTCTAAACATCCTTGATTTTACCAAATAACTAGCAAGGAGTATTTCAACAAGATAGCTAAAGATGCTATTTGGCAATAAATCAGTTGTATTATTTCATCGTCCCTGAATAAATCTGTCAGTGTCCAACACGCTAAAACTCAATTACCCATAAAAAGGTAATTGTTTCACCCATATATGGGTAACTGATGCAATACTCATGATATGGGTAAATTGTACTCACAAAAGTGGGTCAACTTCACTTACAATTTGAGTTAAGTAATATTACCTAAATATGAGTAAATGCATATTACCTATATTTGGATGAAAAAATAAACATTGGCAGTTCGTAAGCTTCATTGGATCGAGTAGGTTGGTTATCATTCCATCTTGCGATTCAACAGATTGAGGTCCATTACGAAAGTTGGAATTGCGTAGTAGAAGATGGAAGAACCTAGAAAAAAACATTTGGATCCGGATTCGTTCCGAAAATTGAGCGGTGAGAAGGTTGTGGCAGAGTTGTGACCTTGGAATTGTACAGAGAATACATTACGATGAGAGTGAGTGGGAAGAATCACAACATCTGAAAAAGTAATGCCGTTCTTTTTTTTTAACCTGATGGGTTCAACCATTCGATCAATAATTGTTTTGATCAACTGTTAGTCATTTCCTCTTAATCACTTCTCAGCAATATTTGTATTACTTGTTATGGAACAAACAATCAGCAGTTAGTCCAATTGCTATAGTAGTAGTATAATTGAAGCACAGAGAAATCCATATCCATATCCATATTTGCGTCTAATTTCAATATAAGGTTTTAGATTTACCTATATTTGCGTGAAATTTACTTTAAATTGGTTACCCATAAATAAGTAAACATTACCTATATTGTTAGTTAACCATGTGTACCCAAATATGGGTAAACTTTACTTTACCCATAAAATGAGTATGTGCACTTTTCCGCGATTATGGGTAAAGTTCACTCATATTTAAGTAAACTGATCTTAGCGTGAAGAGTTCCGGATGTACTGAAATGCTTTGAGGGAATAGACCAGATAAAAAACATACATCGTAAAATCGATACTTCAATATAAAATGTCTAAACATGAACTCAAATAAAATATTAAATTTGTAGAATTTATTTTTAATTGCAATGCTTTCTGAAAGAAAAAACTTTCACAACTGTAAACAATATTATATTATATTATATGCAAAACCTGATACACCAAACTAGCTTGTCATTGAGTGTGGAGAAATGTGAAGAAACGTCAATTGAAAAATTTCCCGAGCCAAATCCCGTGATACTTTTCCCGAACTGTAAACCAGCCTTAAGCTCATTTTACCCATAATCGCCAAAAGTGCACATACTCATATATGGGTAAAGTTGACTTTACCCATATTTGAGTAAATTTGTATGGGAATAAATACTAAAATATGGGTAAGTAGTAATGTACCCATAATTGGATGTGCACTTTTCGCGATTATGGGTATTCTTCACCAATATTTGGGTAAACTGAACTTAGCGTGTATTGGAAACTATCAAGCCCTTACATGTTCAGGTATCACCATCTACATGTGACTACCGGTCATCTTTCGCTGTTTACGGGCAGATGCCGCTACTAACGCATTAAATCAACCGGTAAAGAAGAACAAACAAACGATAATTACAGGGCCATTTTCAATCATTTTATTTTTCACATAAAAAACCAACAGAGAACATTCTTACCTTGAAATCAGCTCACATGGAAGCATCATCGTTCCCTACTGGCATACAGCTGATTCGTGTCACCTATCACCATTAGAGCCAGCTTGATATTGGCTCTTATGTCCACGCTTTTGTCCCGGATTACATCGGCCTGTTTGGTCATCACCTTGATCTTCATGTCTACAAATTTCAACGCTTCCTCCGGGGTGAACTCCAAGAAGTGCTTCAGTCCCACGTCCACCAAAATCCGATCCACACGGTCGGTCTTAGCTTTCATGAAGAAATTTCCTCCGACATTGACCTGTGTTTTGAATCCCTCGGTGGCGTTCTCCTGGATGCTTTCGATCATATTCTTCAGCTGGACGTATTCAAGTATTTCAGCATTCATCAGGCTCAGCTGTTGGTCGTAAAATTTCAGATCCTCCCGCAAGCAGTCGTTTACAAAGTTTTCGATGTTCTCCGGTGCTAGCCGGTTCTGATGTACTACGGCCGGGGTCATTTTTGTGGAAATTTAAAAAACTTAATTACAAAGGATATTAATTACAGACTTCAACACCGTTCAACACTTCAGTCGCTTTCGTTTGTGATGTTTACTCTTATTCTTTTAATTTATTTTATTAACAATATACTGTCAAAACAGCTAAACGGACATTTCAAAAGGGTCGAAATCCAACACATTTTTACAGCAAGCAAACAAACTAGTGTAATTTCAGTTTCTTTGAATAAAAAAAACGAACTAATGGCAGAACAATAAAAAGCCATATTTAACTATTTGAAAGCATCAAATTCTGCAAATGATGGATTTTAACAAAGCATACATCACTACTGAAGCCCTATTCGGTGTGAGTTGCCAGACCACGTCGGGGGAAAAACCACTTACAACGCCCACCTAGTGAGTGCATTCAATGCTATCCAATGAATTGATAAAAACGTCACGTAGTATCCCTAGCCACCGCTAAGGGGACGTGTAAAATACGCGAGTTAGTAATAATTTGAGATATAGAGAGAGCTATGTGTGTTGTATTTAAAAAAAATAATAAATGTTATTAATTAATTTTGAAAAGCAAGCAAGTGAAGTGTGAGTTTAAATTTCCCTACACGGGATGAATCACCTCAAAAAGGGAGTCAACCCATTTAATAGGTAATCTCGATTTACCCATTTATTCTACCCATTAATAGGATTTGGATTTCTACCGTAAAAGGAAAAAGAGCTAGCAACAAATTTATTAAACTGAAGCTTTTAATTATCATCGATTTATAGTATAAAAACATCATGCCTAGCATGATGCTTTGCCACTTCCAGAATTGCTGTTTTCTGCAACAAGAAAACACAAGCCACAAGCCAGTTTACACCTAATATTTATCACCATCGGTTATCAGGTGAGGCTCTATGATGTTGTATCCTCGGTTGTCTCATCCTGAAAATAGAAAATAGTTAGCCAAAACCTACTAACATTTCCGATAGAAACTTACCGAAATCCGAAATGGCGAGAGGTAAGATGGGTGGTGGATGGCAGGCAAACAAAAGAAAAGCTGAAATATTTTCAATACAAATTTATAGGTAAAAAATTACCCATATATTTTTCAATAACAAATTATCCAAATAAGTACTATTTTACCCATTTTCGTGTTTTTTATTTACCCATTTATCTGACAGCAGCATACAGGTTTGAAAAATGGGTGAAATTTTACCCATTAATGGGTTTTTGATTCCTACCGTGTAGTATGTCAATAACAATCGTTCTACTAATATTCTCGTAAAAAGGATTTTGAAAAGTCAAGCAAAAAATATTTCGATGCCCACGGCAGCTTCAAGGCTTCTCCAAACTGCAGCGTTTTTTTGCCGCCGCCGCTGCGAAATCGCGGCGAAAAAAACGCTGCGATGCGATTACATGGCGGCTTATGGGAGCGCACAAACCGACGCGATTGTAAAACGCATCGCGTCGGTTTGTGCGCTCTCATAAGCCGCCATGTAATCTCATTGCGGCGATTTTTTCGCCGCAATTTCGCTGCGGCAGCGGCAAATAAAACGCTGCAGTTTGGGGAAGCCTTCATTCTTCCTCTATTTTTTTTTTTAATAATACAGAAAACAGACGTCCAGGCTCACTCAAAACGTTGTGTTAAGATTAGTTTGCACATCATCGTGAGACAGTCTTAATTCCTCCTTATATTTGCCACAACCAAACAAACAACTTGAATTGATTAGAAGCTGAATAAGCCAGATTTTAGGTGTAAAAGTGTTGATCCAGAAGGCTGTTATTTATACAACATGCAATGTTGTTGGGGTTAGTTTCAAACACAGAAATCATACATCGAAGCTCATTCAAAAAGTTGCGTTAAGATATATAGGACGTCACTCTTAGGTCGCACCCTTCGCCTTCTCTATGAATTTGCCACTAATGACCTCCTGGACGCTAGAGTCAACTGTCAATAGGAGACTAGTTACTTAAAATTGGCTGAGAGTACCTCATTCTTTCGCTTTGAGGTATTAGAATCTTTATTTTTGTTTTGATTCGCTGTGTTATTTTGTCAGAATTTTAGAGGTGCTATTCGTTAGGAGTTATTTTTGATGAATGATTCATTTGGCTTGAGACCGATCATCTGGTACTTTTTGAGTCAAAATTTATGTACATTTTCTTCCTGACCATCCAGGCCTAGCTAGTGTCAAAAAATTCTGATTCTATTAATCGCTTTTCACTAGCGTGTTTAGTGTCATTTTGGAAGCGCTATCAGCATTCGTTTTAGCTAGGGACCGATGCGCTGCTACCTTAGCCAAAATATATATAATTTTTTTTCTTGACACTTCGGTCCCTGAAATGGCACACTGAAACAATAGTGTTAATGTAGAGTGGATATGATGAAACCAAGAAAACTATAACATAACAGTAACATAAATAGTGAACATAAATCTTAAATACTGCCTACTGAGTTTACGCTGAACTTAGTTTACTCAAAATTTAGTACTTAAATCAATATAACCCCCAACGAATAATCCCTCAAATATTCTGTCAAAACAACACAGGAAATCGACACATAAACTCAACGCGAAAGAATGGGGTACTATCAACAATCAATATGAATCTAGCCCAATCCCAAGTAAACCTTGCATCTTGCACATTGCAATACATTCGTGCGCTTTTCGGTACTAGAATCTTTTTGTTTTGATTTGCTATATTATTTGGTGAGAAATTTGACCAATGAGAGGGTTGAGAAATCATTTTCAATTTGAATTTAAATTATGAATAATGATAAACAAACTTATCTAACTATAATTGATTTTTTTACACCATAGTATATAATATAACAATTAAATTTAACGGGGAGAAATATAAATGAGAGAATAAAACAAAACGTTCTCTCATTCAGAAAATGCAGATTTATCTATCTATCTATCTTTCCTAAAAAATAGAGGGTGAATTATGTCAGTGACATAGCTGCAAAGTTGACGTGAACTCCTTGTTGATGTGAAAAAATTGATGTCATCGAAATAATAAAATTCTTCTATGTTTCACTCGATTTAAAGTACGGCGAAAAAAAAAAAGTAGCAGCTGGATAGTCATGAAGTAAATGGATATAATTTTTGGCTCAGGAAGTATCAGCACATTGGTCCTAAGCTTAATGATTCGCCCCTAATAACGTAATTCACTCAAACACACTCTCAAATACTCTGTCAAAATAATTCAGGGATCCAAAACCAAAACAAAGACTCTAGTACCGAAAAGCACAAGAATGTAGTGCAAGATGCAATTTGCAAGGTGTACTTCCGACCAAGGGGTTCTACTACAGTGAACCAATTTCAAATCGCTAGTTTCACATTGACTGTTGATATTAAGGCCTGTACTCGAAAAAAATGCAACATTTTTATCCGTGTGTAACTTTTTGTCCGTGGATAAAAATTGATAAAAATCTGGGTATAACTAGTTTGGAGTTTAAATGTGCAAAATTTCATAAGAATCGGTTCAGTGGTTATTGAGATGTCATCGAAACAAGAAGAAAATCGTCGGAGAATTTTGCGCACCGTCATGGAAAATCCGACTGCGACCATAAGATGGATCGGAAGACAACTGGGAATCACCCATACAACTGTGTCTCGGGTTGTAAAATCGTTTAAGGAGTCCCAGCCGACCGAGCTGCGGGCTGGAAGTGGAAGAAAATCGAAGACAGCTGACCCTGTGAAGGCCCGGCAGGTGTTGGATTACTTCAAGTGTAATCCGAACCTTTCGATTCGCGACGCGGCTCTGAAGGCAAAGTGTTCCGCCGGGTTCGTTCAGCAAACCATGAAACGAGCTGGACTTCGTGTATTCAAGGTCCGCAAGGCACCGAACCGGCGTGATCAGCAAAACACGGCAGCCAAATCCCGCGCAAGGAAGCTGTATCGAGAGTGGTTAACGAAACCGATGTGTGTGGTTATGGATGACGAAACCTATATCAAGGGGCTGGAGTTCTACGTTGCCAAATCACGATTTGATGTTCCGGAAGACATAAGGAAGAAGAAAATGGACAAATTCGCCAAAAAATTCTTGCTCTGGCAGGCCATACGCCAATGCGGCAAACTGAGTAAACCGTACATCACAACGGGTACCATCAACAGCGAAATTTACCGCACCGAGTGCCTCCAGAAGCGTCTGTTCGCCTTCCTGCGGTCCCACGGAGGCGAGACATTATTTTGGCCGGACCTGGCATCATGCCATTACGCGCGATCGACGTTGGATTGGTACAGAGACAATAACGTTGTTTTTGTACCAAAAACCGCCAACCCCCCAAATTCACCAGAGATTCGTCCGGTGGAAGGATTTTGGGCCATAATGAAGGCCAAAGTTCGAAAATCGTCCAAGGTGCTTAAGAACGAGCTGGAGTTGAAGAAAGAATGGATGAAAGTGACCAAAAAGGTCGGCTCCACCATTGCACAAAATGTAATGAGGGGTCTTTAAGGAGAGGTGCGAGCTTGCAGTGATGGAAAGGAAATTGAATAAAGTAATTATGCCAAAACACAATCCATATGTATTAATTCATTCCCTGAAATTTTAAAGAAAATCCGACTTAAAATAAGTTTTTGGCGAACACTTTCGTCTGGTGCATTTTTTTCGAGTACAGGCCTTAGTGTGTGCAAAATCCAAAGTCTGCCAAGAAAGAGCAATGTTAGTTCCGGTGCGCCGGTGTACTTGGCCACCGAGATGGATTGATGGCTTTTGAAGTCTTTGAATTGACAAGCAACGTCGCCCCTGACACTAAGAAAACCAGAATCATTCCCGTCATCTGCAGTTGGCCATCCGCAACGACGAAAATGGAACAAACTGTTGTCTGGTATCACCGTCGCCCAGGGAGGCCAAACATTCAGGCTGTTCAACTGCCCAAGTACACCGAAAAGAAAACATACATTTCTTCAGGGGCTCATCATCAAAACTAAAACCGTCCTTTTCAGGACGACAATAAATTTGTTTACTTGAAAAGGTTTGTTTGTGTAGTGCTTCTAAAAAAAATATTTCTACCTCACAAAAAGACTTGTACTTCCTGCCTTTCGGCAGTTAGCTAGAACTTTGGCCATAGGTGAAAAATTAGGCTTGTAGGCATATTCTTCCCTTGTTCCTTGGTAGCGTTTTTGGTCAAATCATCTGTCGTTTTGGCCAAGAAATTATTTGAACATACTCTGCTCTTCAAATAGGCCCAGAGCTTCTCGATTGGGCGGAGCTGGAGCACGTTTGGAGGGTTGGTATGCTTGGGCACCACCGGAATGCCCAACCGCTCCATTTCTTCCAGCGCCAGCTTTCTTTTAGTGGGCCGAAGCTAGATCCGGCCAAAACACCAAGTTTTCATCCTTCTGGTACTTTTTCATGAAAACGGCAACTTCTGAGCGGCACTTTGTACTGTAGATCTCGCCGTTCACTGCCAGCCCCGACAAAAAGAAGGGACATCCCCTTTTTTCACTGATTGTGAGTCACAGCAACTCCTTCATTGGGAACTTCGTGTGCGCTATGTACTTCACATCACAGCTAATTTATTTTATCGGGGAGGTTAAGTAGGCTTTGCCATGGCAGTCGTTGCCGTCCAACGTGAGGTACGTCTCGTCGTCCATAACGACCACCACGTTCCGCTTCGCCAGAAAGATCTCTTTGACCAGACCAGAATCTTAAGCCCTTGTTTTTGGGTTACCGCTTTCAGTTCTCTGGTTCTCCGACACGGCTGGCTTGGACTGACGCTTTCGCATGTGGATATCCATTTTGGCCAAATACTTCTTGACCGTTTGGCTGGTCGCACCGACCTTCCGGCCCAACGCACGGAAAGAAGTGGCCACCTTACCCTCCGTCTTTTGTTTGAGCTTCTGTTGAATCGTTTTTTCTCTCTCGTTCGTTTTCTCACGATTGCACGCCCGGCTCGTGATATACAGGGTGCGGCAGAAAATAATGCGAAAATGTTTAAACTTGAGTATTGGGTTAATTCGTGTAGCTAGTGACTAATTTCTGTCGAAAGTGTATTTGTTTATGTTTACTTCCAAGTGCTGCATCCAAACATTCTATTTGTTTTATTGCAAATTCGTCAAAATGTTCACGAAAGAAGTGATCACCAGTTTGTTGCTCGCCCAGAAGAAGCCGAAAGGTGGTAGGGTGCCATTTGGCAACAGTTTACCGCATAAAAAAGTCCCTGCAGGATGGTCCTAAGCAGGGGAAGCCGTGCAAAAATTGCTCACAACCCGGTGCGTTCCATAAGAAAACTTGCAAAGGACCCAAGTAACCCCAAGCATTATATTATTGCTCTTATTCAACACAAAATCAACATCATTAATGCGGAATCGCATCAATTCAACAGTTGAACAATGATACATTACCAATGCAATAATGCTACTTTAGCAATGTCTTATGGCATTACGAAAGATATAGTATTAGTTCGATCTTAGTGGGGCCCTTTCCAGCTTTAATCCAACTTCAATGATGCACTAGACGTAATGCATATGCCCTATATATGCAAGCTATTATAGCCTCGTAGTTACTTGGGGAAGCCAATCTTTCGGAGAAATCCATGCGGAGAATCATCAAAGAAGACCTGCATGCATCTTCCAGAGCCAGAGTGAAACGCCACTTGATTACGGACCGGGTCAAGGAACTACGAGTGACTCGTTCCAAGAGATGCTTTCCTTGTTGAAGAAGGAAAAAATGATAATCCTGTTCTCCGACGAAAAGCTTTTCAGCATCGATGCTGTGGACAACAGCCGCACGGACCGGTTCATTTCACCGCAGAAAATGGAGAACGTTCCGGAAAAAGTGAAATTCAAATTTCAAACCAAACATCCGGCTGGTGTTTGGCTTGGTGGCGTCCAACGGTTTGAAAATGCCGCCTGTTTTCATTGATGTTGAAGTTAAAATCAATACCGAAGTGTATATCGGTATTTTAAAGGACCAAGTGCTTCCCTGGGTGAAGGCCAACTTCTCCGAGGACCAAAACGTTGTCCAACAGCAGGATGGAGCGCCGTGTCACACGTCCAATCGAACCCAACAATGGTTGAACGATAACATGAAGTTTTGGCCGAAGGATTTGTGACCCCCTAGCAGTCCAGATCTTAATCCGTTGGATTATTCGATTTGGGCATATGTTGAAGCACGAGCCTGCAAAACATCACATCCTAGTGTGAAAACCCTGAAGTCAACCATAACACGCACATGGCAGTCAATGTCGGAGGACTACGTCCGAAAGGCATGCTCTGACTTCCGGCGTCGGCTCGAGGATGTTATTAATAAAAATGGAGGACACATTGAATAAACTTGTTTAAAAGAACTTTATAAAGATAACTGCACTCGAAAATGTTGATATTATTGCTTGAATTAGTCGAAAATGGGATTTGAAAGAAATAGAACAAATTTTCGCATTATTTTCTGCCGCACCCTGTATCGCTAGCTCTTGCCAGCTTGTTAGCGGTGGCAAGCCAAAAGGAAGCACTGCAAGCGTGTGCAAGCTTTCCCGCTCGACCTGTTGCCGTGGCAATGGGTCGTAAAAGTCAACACGTGGTGACAACCACGCCAGCGGCCTCAGCTCCCGCAAATACCCCGAAACCGAGCGACAACGGAATGACGACGCCGATTCATCGGATCCCAACGCTCGATTACTAGCGAGCAATCGGTTTGCTGCGCCGCTTTTCACCACGTCTAAAAACATTGCTGTACTCAAAACAGAGCTTGCAGCAATTAAGCTAAATCCGCTGTTCAGATTGTGGCAGAAAAATAATGTGCTCGATTGAAGCTGAACACCGTGCTGCTGGCGCGCATCTGATCGCCAAGCAACACGAGTTTTATACTCATGATGTACCCGGAAACAAGCCGATGAAGGTGATTTTGCGTGGCCTCCCAGAGTACACCCCGGAATCAATTTTCGCCGAGCTACAAGCGGTGGCTCTGAAACCAATGAAAGTGTTCCCGATTAGACGTCAACAACAGGGAAATCATCGGGACCAACTCTATCTGGTCCACCTGGAGAAAGGTTCCGTCACGACGGCGGACCTGTTGAAAATACGGGCCCTCTTCAACGTCATTGTCCAGTGGGACCGGTATCGCCCAAGACAGCACGACGTGACACAGTGTGGCAAGTGTCTGGCGTTTGGTCATGGGACCAGAAACTGCCACATGAAACCCCGGTGTGGAAAGTGTGCCGGAGCGCTCACAACTATGGATTGCGATGGATGAACTGTGGTGCCTCAACTGTGGTGCTAACCACTGAGGCATCAACCGAGCCTGTCCCAAACTAGCGGAGTATTTGGCTATCCGCAAGCAGGCGTCCACCAAGTCTCGGCCCACCAACGCCGCCCGCCACCTCGAATGGACGAGAAGACCCGTCGATGGACAGCTGTACGACTTGGAGCAAATGGTCGAGTTCGTTCAAGAGCTCTACCGCCAACTACGTTCTTGCCGCTCGAAGGAGGAACCGCTTAAAGCCGCCACATCCGTGACGATGAAATTTATTTTCCAATATGGACCGTAAACGCACCACCAGCATCCTAAATTGGAATGCTTGTTCCATCCGGAACGAAATCATCGAGCTCGATGACTTCCTCAACAGGAAGGCCATCGACATCGCCATCGTCACCGAGACACATCTCAAGCCGGAACACAGCGTTTTCATCCCAGGATGCCGGATTGTGCGACTTGAACGTAGCGGCTATAGTGGAGGAGGAGTTGCGATCGCCCTGCGCTACAACATCAACTGCCATCTGCTTCCGAGTTTTCAGCTGCACATTTAAGGCACAGGTGGGTTTTTAGTGAGTCGAGGAGTTGGCACCCTCATCCTCACACCCTGAGTTCTTCAGGTGTCTGGTTGCAAATTTTCCATCCCGCCTAAAAAACACCTTCGCGAGTGGCCTCATTTGTTCGGCAGTCTTGGAGCTGTTCGGAGAGGCAATGAGCCAGTATTGGATTGGCAGCTGGTGGTGGCAAGTACCCTGGAAGGTGCACTGGGGAGCAACCGTTTGCCAGATAACCGATGGCTCAGTAGGCTGTGGCTAGGAAGTTATTGGCTAGGCAGCAATTGGTTATTCAGTCGTGTGATAGGCAGCCGGTAGAACAAGCCAGTGGTGTATTTGTAGCCTGCCGGTGGGCGCAACCACGATGAGCGAAATAGGGTGCTTGTGTGTGATTCAGATGGCATCCATTTTTTGGTAAGGCGCAACGTGCAACGGATGAAATAACCTGCTTAATAGAGCCAATTTTGATCGATTTATACCAATAGTACGGATGTTGCTGGAGCCACTCAAAAATGGGACAGTGATTTACTTGTTCCAACATATGGTGGCCTGGGGAGTATGGCGAACGAGCAATACGGATCACAATTAGTTATGACCCCCACCACACCCGGCGAACCACCACATCTCACCGGGAAGCAGCTTTATTGTTATTTTTTCTTTGCCCACTTGATTACTAGCGCCACCGAACAATAGGTAGCGGAAACAAAAGAAAATGCGATATGCCCGATAACTAAATATTGCGCAACAACCCTCTTCTTCAAAACACAAGTAATAAACCCGCGGAACAATTTATTTCAATTGTAGAACAAACCTGCCTTTATTGACCCTATTCAATTCACATTTCCCGATTACCGCCCGACACCCGCTGTCGAAAGGCTTCAATCAGGTGAGTTTCGTCCATCATTCGACTTCCACTGGCACCGTTGGGAGGTGGTATCAAACTTTGCAATATAGCCGGAAGCACCTGCTGTCCCACGTTGATCAGAAACTGCGCTATGTCGATGGCCGTCTGAATTTCACTGAGACCAGGAATGGCGGCACGATCGTCGGCTGTTCCGCTGTTCAAGGGCATCACAGACGGGTTCAACTGGCGTCGCTGTCGGGAAATCTAAGAGCACTCGAAATTTACGAATCATTGATTTAATAAGAAAAAAACAAACTTGAACATTCTTACCGTACGAGCTGAGACGGCTTGGATCGCGAAAAGCATCGCCAAACCAATGAGCAAGTTCGATCCTGAGTGTCTCATTTCCGCACGCTCTATTGATTCTACAGATTCCCGTTCTACTAAGGGCTTATCGAAGTGGATTGCTTTGTTTTTATATTGATTCGAGAATATACTGTAATCGATTTGAAATTTACCATCATTTGCTGGAATTGCCCCATCCAAATGGGAAGTAATTCCGCTTCGTTCGGGGTAAATTTGATAGTTTATGTAGTCAGAAGCGTAAGCGAAAGCGGTCCTCTCGTGTCCCATGATACTTTTTCCAGCCATCGAGAACGATAATACCTATCGGATAACGACCAATCTAGAGAAGTTTTTTCCCTCCCATTTAATGGCGGCCATAAAACGCAACCGGAATGTTTAAAATTCGAGGTTTAAGTGACGGCGGCGGAGCTATTATAGAATCAACTTTTCGCTATGCATGTGGCCGGCGAGGGGATGTGGACGGTAAGAAAGGCTGCTGAAATCGTTTGCTGGGAAGGACGGGAACAATTTTCTCAATTTGCCTCGAGACAGACAGCCGCACACATTATTATGTGGGGTTCGTGTGTGTTCTTGGCTGTTGAGTTCGAGGAGAACTATCCGGGGCCATTCAAAAATGACACCCGCAAGGCTTTCGGAACGTAACCCCCTCTCAAACGGACGTCATATTTGAAGCGCCCTCTGTGCGAGAACAGTCAGCAAAAAATAACAGTCCTACTGGATACACTCTAAACTATATTGCACTGTATGGTATCCGCTGCCTGCAGTTATGGAAGCGCCAAGGCAATAAAGGGAAACGAGCATTTCGTGAACGAATGTAATTAAGAAATTCAAAGCAAAGAAATTTAATCGGGGATTACTCGACGAGTCTAGTCGAGCCATTCGCATTCAGTCTGTTAACTTGGAGACGGTTACATTCACACATGGGATTTCAAGCAGTTCTTTCGAAATGAAAATGCAATATCAGCCAGCCGGTATGCTTTCGAAAACATTCTAAATTAAAATAAATAAATTTCACATTCTAATTCGATTCGGAGATTTGAAACATGCTGCTAGTGCAGTTCTGTCGCATCGGTTTCTAGTTGTTGGAGGCAACCAGAAATTGGTTGGATTCGGACTGTGGACTGCCGTGAGTTTTTACGTACGCCAGGAAGGTGGTCCAAATCAAGCTAAAGAATCCCGCAACGATGATTTGATTTTTCGGCCGCACCAGCGAAAAGTTGATCGTCTGGCAAATCGGCCAGTAGAAGAAGCCCACCTTGTAGGTGTCCCAGAATTTGTTGATGACCTCCTCGGCGGCCTGGTTTTGCTTCTTGCGCTCCAGGATGCTCATCCCGTAGAAGAAAAACACGATCGCAAACGGATCGTAGGCCACCTGTTCAGTGAAGGCTTTGGCAAGCGACGATCGGAAGTCCGTCCGCGGCCACATGATATTGGCGATCCGCATCCACGAGTACAGCATTGGAGCCGACACGAATGTTCCATATAAACTGTATCTGAGGGTGGATAGCGAAAAATAGAAAATCGGCACACTCAATTTCATCTGCTTAGACTAACAAACCTCAAACATCGCTGCCAGTCGTAATTATTCCACCGCTTTCCCTCCATCGTTTGCTGCACGAGGCTTCCAAGTGGCCAGAGGGCCGAATAGGAGATCATTCCGCGGAGAATTTTGTACTCATTAGTAACTTCAACGATGAATCTCCACCACATGATTGCACTGAATAATTTATGTACTGAGAAGGGAGTGAATTCTGAAAAGAAACAGAATTTTAAAACAAAATTGAGTTAAGAACGCCAATGTTTATGAACTTCCATTGTTTTGATCGAAAAACTCGATTGCAAACATGATTGCTACGATTTTGATTGCTTATGTGTCCCACGCCCTCTATGCAATCTGTCGTTAATATAAAAGTTCAATGTCAAATTTGTCTTGACGTTATTCGAAAAGAGAAAAATGCTTTGTTGGGATGTATTTCCGTCAGTTTATCACGGCATCTTTCCACTCGGTCGCGTATATCACATGTTCACATGTTCGTTCGACTCACCGTCTCTGACGAACGAAATAACAGCCAGCCAGCGGCAGTTTTTCTATCATCAGCATCTTACCCAATGACGGTGGTGCCCCTACACATCTCGTGCGGTGAGCGTCTTTTACGTAGACACCGGACGAAAGACCGAATGTAAACAAACCGTGATAATGTTCACGTGCTCTCTCGTGGCGCTTATTTGCCTGAGTGGTATGGATTGAGCAAGTGGTTGATTGGGAGGGAATGGATTTGAAGATTGAATGTTGATACCCTCGACGCAAGTGCCCGGCTAGCTCAGTCGGTAGAGCATGAGACTCTTAATCTCAGGGTCGTGGGTTCGAGCCCCACGTTGGGCGAGGAAATTTTTTTAGGCATCAGTAATCAACAGCAAACACAGATTGTACTTCCGGAGCAATTTGCGATTAGGGCGAACATGCAGAATGTAAACAAAAGGGGAATTGATTATTGTAATATTGCAAGTAGAATTTCAAATCGTAATTTACAAATTAACGTATAAATTCAATTACAATCTAGCATACAAACAGAGAACTAAGTTAGCTTCTGATTCATTTATAATACTGAAGGAAATTCGTTCCCTTTTGGTTGAAGTTTGCTCATTTTTAATATTCGCCAGTCAAAGCTAGTACATATGTTTGATGATGCCATTCTGAATGTTAACTTCACAAGCATTGAAAAAAAAGTATCGCCCTATACTATTTGCCTATTATTGACATTTTCATAGGTTTCGCCTTCAACTTTTTGCCGTTGCTTTGACTATTTTGTCAGTATCGCCTTACAATCCTCGCCAAGTTTATGTTTAGATTTAAATTACGCGTTTCAAGCATTGCCAACAATCCGTATGGTGTTAATGGCACAGTTAAATTGTTTTGATAATAACACTACCTTTTTTACAAAAACAACATTTAATGGATGAAACTAAAGTACAATCTGGACAAAAAATTCAAAACTCATTATTCAGTGGTACTACGTATGCATTGCATTTAAAACACATTTTGTTGACATTTAGCATGTTTGCCCTAATTGCACATTTATTTATTTATTTATTTATTTATTTATTCGTTAGCAGATAAAAATGTTTATCCCAATGACAACTAGACAACACTAAATTACATACAATAACTAACACATACATCTTCGGAAACAACGCTTATTAACATCACAGGATACATTAAAATTAAACACGTTATAACAGCTGTTGAAAACGCGACACATGCTTAGCACAGGTTCGTGTTTGCCGTAGTTGGTCCTTGAGTGCCGGTTTATAAAGAAAGATTGTAAACGTAGGTTTCGTCGTCGAGTGTTGATGTTCAAGAGACCAAGTAAAGTGGAACAGTCGATGTTTCCTTGAAGGAGGTCACCAACGAAACACGCTTTGGCCACCATACGCCTCCCTTCCAACAATTCCAGATTGATGAGCTTGCACCGACTTTCATAATTTGGCAATCTGCGAGGGTCTTGCCAACGAAGATGTCGCAAAGCAAAGTGTATAAACCTTCGCTGAACGGCTTCGATCCTCTGGACTACATTTTGGTAGAAAGGGGACCAAACGACAGCCCAGTACTCCAAAAAAGGACGAACCAAAGAGCAGTATCCCCAGGTAACCAATAAGCAGTTGCAAAGCGCCTTTGCGGCAGCCTATTAAGCAATTAAGTCGCCTTAAATGCCACATAAATGCCACTTTTGGCCCAATATACGGCTGCTTTACTGCAATGCCATGATAATGCTTCATTAATGCTATTTTGCATTCGAAATGCTTATTACAGGCTACAAGCATTTAAATAGCATTTGAAATGCAACTTTACAACAGATAGCATTCAAGATGCTGATATAATGCTAATATAATGCTTGTGGCATCTGAAATGCAGATTAAGGGTTGATTTACTGCATATGCTAATGCTTATTGGTTACCTGGGTAGTGCCTTCAGACAATAAACGTCTTTGAGGTTTTATTTTTGCGAAGCCGAAGATGAATCCTAAATGCGATGAGGCTTTAGAAACAATATAGGCAATGTGGTTCTCGAATGACAGTTTGGAGTCGAGCATTACTCCCAGATCCCTGACTGTTGTTTCACGTTTCAAGCGCGTTCCTCGAAGGATGTACTCGTGGAGATACATCGCACGTTTTCGGTCAAAGGAGATAGCCGAGCATTTGGATACATTTAAGGCCATTCTGTTGATCCGGCACCAGTCGTCGAACACTTGTAGTTCCTGCTGAAGAAAATCGGCGTCTTCTAGACATTTTATGACGTAGTACAGCTTTAGGTCGTCCGCGTAGGATAATTTCAGGCATCTGAGGACCAAGTTCACGTAGTTCATGTATAACAGGAAACGGAATGGGCCAAGGTGGCTGCCTTGCGGAACGCCGGATGCTACTGAAAAGCTGGACGAGGCATAATCTGAATTCTTCACAGACATAGTTCTACTAGTCAGGTATGACCGGAGCCAGTTCAACAATTAATCGTGAACCCCCATTTTCTCGTATTTAGAAATTGCAATCTGATGGTTCATTTTATCGAAGGCCGCAGAGAGATCTGTGTATATGGCGTCTACTTGATGACCGCGTTCCATTTCACGGATAACGAACGATGTAAATACGGTGAGGTTGGTCGCCGTCGAGCGCTTGGGCATAAAACCGTGTTGTTCAGGAGAAATAGTATGTGAATAGTCATGGACCAGCCTTTGAAGAACAATTTGATCGAACAGCTTGGATACAGCATTTAGTGCAGCAATCCCACGATAGTTGGTGACGGATCGTTTGCATCCCTTTTTGTGTATTGGGAAAACAAACGACTCTTTTCAGCATTCAGGAAACACAACGGAAGTTAATGACAAATTGAAGACCATAGCCAGGGGCACAGCCAGTGTGTTAAGGCAACGCTTCAGGACAATTGAAGGAATACCATGAGGACCGCATCCAGTTGAGCTTTTCATCTGCTTCCCTGCTAAAATCATCATGTCACTATGGATAGTGCATATCCAAATACAGACAAACGGGGAACATTGCTAGTAGCCGCTTCAAGGCCCTCTGCATCCAGCATTTCGTCGCAGAAGACACTGCTGAACTGCGTACGGAACAAGTTGGTGATATTCGCGACCGAGTCAGCTTCGTGAGTGCCGTCAGTCATGGTGGAGGGTAAACCGGTTTCTTTCCGTTGTTCATTCACGAACCGCCAAAAGCTCTTCGGTTTCGTTTTGAGATGACTCTGCAATTGAGACTGATGAGAGTTGTACAAGCTGTTATTGAGGTGTTTGTAACCGTCATTGGCGCGTGCGTAGTTTGTCCTCGTAGAATCGGTGAAGGCGTAAACATCGTAGCATGCGTCACTGCATGCCAACTGGTACTCGGCGAGCAAACTGTTGATACCACCTACGTTCTGGTAGTACAGAAGGGCTTTCAATGAGGGGTCAGAGGATTCGGCAGGCAGCGATCTGAAAGATGATGCAGCATCAGCCCGAGCAACGTCATTAGATGAAGGATACTTGCCATAGATGGCAGCTTGGAGAGCCTTGTCCCCATCGCTAGACCCAGGGCCGCGACGACTTTGACGGCTGGAACTAGCAATTAGAACATCGTTGAGACCGGCAGTGGGCACAGCTGAGCTAGGAGGGTCCAGGGCTTCCATACTGCTTTGTGACGTGCGTCCCAGACCGGTCGAAGTGACAGTCGATGTGTGTTGATGACGAGCATGGGCGAGATGACAGGTATGTAGCAGGCTGGCGGGCGGTGATAACGGCGGTCTAGTGGAAGCATCAGCAGGAGAAAGATGTCTGGAATCGGAAGATATATCAGGAAGAGTACGCTCTACAAACTGCGGGTACTTGCCTGAATTTGCAGCTTGGAGAACCTCTTCGTAAGAAGCGACATCAGGACCGGAACGACTCCGATGAACGACGACAGCAAAAGGCGGGACTGTGTCGAACTGAGAAGAGCTCTCCATGGTACTGTTTACTGCGCGTAGCGGTGTAGTTATTCCTCCTCCATGGCGCCATCTCCCGACGTCGACTGAACAGTTCGAGACGTACGGTTTCAAATGATGCAAGAGTCGGCTGATCTGCTATCCTTAAATTCCCGGAAATAGATGCCTTTCGGCCACGTTGATGAAGAGAGAGCTTTTTTCTTCAAATCTGCACTCAGTCCAATGTTGAAGGAGATGAAAGACATTGAGCTGACGTCCTTTCCGTTGGCTACTAGTCTTAAAACCTCCACGTCATCGGTGCCAAGGCGATGCGTTGCTAAAGCTCGTACCTGCTCGACGGTTACATCGCGAAAAAATCGTGACAGGTATAGCCAAAACTTTCTGCTAGAACCTTGATTTACGGCCGCCAAATTGCCGAGTGATGGGGATACTGACTCGGCTGAGCCACACATGAGAGGCTCTTGTGGAGGCTTTTTCGATTCAGGTCTTCCGAAAAGTCGACGACGAATTGAAACGTTAGCATTATCGTTGCGCTTCGAAGACCTAGGCGTGAATGAGTTGGAGTTGATAAGCGCAGTAAAGTTGTTCCGTAGTTCGTTTTTCAGCTCGTTCATGATTTCCAACTTGAGGCTTTCGACGATTTCGTTATGCTTGCTGAGAACAAATAACTGATGGTAATTGCTGATTTCATCCAAAACAGATGTAGAAATGCCGCCTCATCGAGAATGATATTCCGCATTGCAAAAGCCTTGGCAGGTGAGTTTCGTTTCTGAAATCTCGCTTTCACAGGATCTGCACGTGCTTTTCATTTTGTGGCTAGTAGAACGATTGAAATTATTGCAGAGCGTTAGCGTGGTGAAATAAGTCGAATCGCCTTTGGATATGCAATCAACAAGCGTAGCGTGGTGAAAGAATGCGTGAACTTGCAAGCAATTGCTGCCAGAAAAATCTTCCAGATGGCACAGCAGTCGAAAAAAAATGCGTGGTGGTAGGGAAAGAAGAGAAAGATTCCACGGTTCCACATGCAAAACCACAACAATGCACTCACATGAACAAAACAGCAAAACACGACAATCTACAAATTTTTGCTATCACGCGCGAGTATAGGTCGAAAGACATTCAAAACGGTATACTGATGTAATTATCACGAACGATTACACAGTTAAGAGATAAATAAAAACAGTCGATAGAAACAGCGAATCAGAACAAACACACAGTGTTGCCAAACTCAAACTTGCTCCGGATTTGAAGATTTTTAAGGTAAAACTGGAGGGAGTCCTTTTTCCATATGATTTATAGGTTAGGTTAACTATCACTTCACGATTTTTGAGACCAAAAATCACAAAAAAAAACAAAACAAACAACGCTGAAATTGCTAACTAATGGATGCTCCTGTGGAGCAAATAATTCTTGAAAATTTCACTCCTGAAGTCCTAATAGTATTTGAGGTTTGTGCTCAGGAAACTTCTAAGTGATAGGGACTTGATCCCGTATGCCCTTAAAGGTAAAACATAGAGCACAGCGTATATATTTCTAAAAATTATATTGGACTTAAATTTACACGATATTTCGGCTTAAGGCTGACTTAAAGTAAATTGGTACGCATAAAAAGACCTGTAATACGTGATTCAATATGTTTTTAAAGTCCATGATTGGCTGCTTTACAGTTATTTTATCAAAACTTCAAAGTTACATTTCTCAAGTTCGAACGAAATCTCGAACCTTCCTCTTGCTGGAGCCCATCAGCGCCCGCACAGTGGAAACGGACACGGAATCAGCGCATTTCTTCCTTTTCGCCCGCATTTGCTGGATGTCCTCAACTGCCCCGCCGCTTCGTCGAAATTGCTGCTGTGAAATTGCCCAGTATTTTTCGATTGGTCGAAATTCCGGGCAATTCGGAGGATTCATAAGCTTGGGGACAAAATCGATCTTGCTTGCAATATACCACTCCAGAACCACCTTGGAGTAGCGGCAGCTGACCAAATCTGGCCAAAAGATGACTTTACCCCTATGCTTGCAGATGAACGGCAATGCACGCTTTTTCAGGCATTTTTCGATGTAAACAAGGGATGTCATCGTCGAGGATGTGGCGAATGGTTCCGTTTTCACGCCACAACTGCAAATCGCTTGTACAAGGGCTGCAAAATGGCGAGTAGATACCTGGGATGGAGCGTGCGTCCCCGCAACATAGCTATAGTCCTCACAAGTTCCTACATCATGCTTCCACGGGTCAAGAGATGACAAAGATCACCAGCTAAGGGTTGCGTACTTAGCTGGTAGTGCAGCCTGGGCACTGTTATCCTTTTGACTTCAGCTAGATTGAGGAGGCGTGCGTGCGTGCCGAGCGTCTGTCCACCAAGGAGGTGCGGCTCAAACAGCGTCTGTCCTGGCATCCAGCGGTTGAGTAAGAAACGCTGTATCTCGTCAACTATACATTAGGTGGCAGCCGCACCAATGCGATGTAGGCAGCGCGACCCCGGTAAGGTAGCTTGCTGAAATCTTACACTGCCACGAAAAATGGAAGTATTCTTATTTCAGATCATCCATGGAATCCCCAAGTATTGTATAATAATTTTGAATTGTTTTCTTCCCCCGTGGCTATGGTAATGCAAGTCCGTCTACAATTGCAGCAGGATCTGCAGACATGCAGACATTACAAATATAATTATAGTTATCATTTTATATTATAACATCCCTTCACAATATTTTTTTCGCATTTGCATCATTGTTAGATTGGGCCCACTCAACTCACGTTATGTATTTGAAAAGATAGGATGGTTTTTACATTTTTTTTGGAGAGAAGATTATATACGACAAATTTTACACAAAAAAAGAAAAAAAAATTGTTCGTCCAAAATAATTAATTCAAGAACTAACATTGTTCAGGATGATTTTTTTCAGAAGCAGATAATTTCCATCAACATGAGAGGCTCTAGGAGTGGACAGTAATCTATTGCTAGAACTAAGAGAATTGAAGAGAAAGCATTGATAGTTCCGTATAGAGTAACGGCCGGTTATGAAAATTGAAAGATACAAGTTGAAAATATGTCATATGCCCTACGCTCGTTTTCAACTTGTATCTCTCAATTTTCATAATTTTTTTTTGCGAATTTACAACAAAATAAATCAAATTAAAACAAATATATTCCATAAATTAATCATGAATTTCCTAATAAATGCGTGGAATCGGATGAGATTATCTAAACGAATGCCGAAATCAGTCTCCGATCTACAATTTATTTGCATACCATTGAAAATTTGATGCATTTCTTTTTCCACATTTCAATTATTTCTTTTATTTCAATATGGCGATTTGGAAAAAAATCACAGTTTTGCCATAGAGCCAATTTTTTTTCGCCATGACTATTATAATACTATTTGGTCTTATGGTGACTTCCTTCAATGCCAATTTGCCGTTTAATGCATTTATTGGAGGCAAAATGGTTTTAAAATGCTTTTCCGCTGACCATAATAAGATAATATCAATAAGTCCTAAAACGGCATTTCAATACAGCATTTTAATCGAGGTCATCCCGAGCCGCTTCCAAACCATACCAGCGGTCAGCTGCATTCAAGAAACAATCGCAGTCAGCCCGAACCGCTTCCAAAACAAAATCACGGTCAATCCGAGCCGCTCCCAAAACCAAATTGCGGTCATCCCGAGCCGCTACCCGCAAATTAAAGTTACGACGCTTGGAAGCCATTTGTTTTTTTGTTTTGTTTCAAAAACTTCTTTTTTTCCGCACAAATTTTTGAAATTTTCTTCAATGCGATGGGCGATTCCTCAGGACAAATAAGATAATTTAATATTTGTCAGTTTGCTGCTAAAAATTCAGCAGCCTGGCCTAGTGAATCGCCAATGTGAATATCCCGGAACTGAGGAAACACCCAACGCGCTGCACTATATTCTAGGACGATCTTACCTCGTTCACTGTCAAACACGAAAAGGGGAGATTCTTGGTCATGAATCTATGACTACTGCGATAGTGATGTGCCAAGGGTATGCGTACAAGGTAAATTATATTTAAGGGACGTAACGGACGTTACCGGCAGTGTTTGCTATCTATCTTCGTTGTACCACAAAGTAATAAGGAAAGAAGTTCGTCAATTAATTTAGATCTAGAATTTAAGATGTAGTCGCATAAAATCCGATTGTAGAATTTTAGAAGGAGAAGTCCTTACTCTACAAGTATATTTTGAATAAATAAATAGGAAATAAAATAAAATAACAAGCAATCTATTCTAGTACCCCTAATATTGCGATTGAAGGATTTGGTTAAATTGGAGTCTCTAGTAGCATTTAGTGCCTCATGGCACCTTGATGCTTCTATTTAATTCCAAACTCATCTGTTTTGCATCAACCGGGGGAGACTTGGTCCTATAACCAAAGATTTCATTATCGCCAATCCACTCAACCGATCGCAATGTTTTGTTATATAGTGGGCGGAATATCATAATTTGAGATACCTCAATGTAGATGTCTTCCAAATTTCGCAGATCAACCGGCAATCGACCAGGGTACCCAAGTAACATTGCCAAGACCATCCTGCTTTATTAAGTTTTATTAAAGTTTTATGAAAGCCCCTTGAAATCAATTTGGTTTTATAATGACCGCAAGAGGTTAGGTTTCATATTTTATTCAAGTTTATAAGAACCTACAAAGCTTGTTTACAACAATCTTAAAACCTTGTTTTCTCAAATTCCTTTAACTCCTATCGCTGGTTTTATTTCGACTTTATGAACTCGTAAAATGCTGTTTTGAAATGCCGTTTTAGGACTCCTTCATATTATCTTATTATGGTCAGTTGAAAAAGCATGTTAGAACCGTTTTGCCTCCAGTAAATGCATTAAACGGTTAATTGGTTTTATAGTAGTCATTGCGAAGATAAACTGTTTTTTTTTGTCAAAACGGTGATTTTTTCCAATCGCCATATTGATATATAAGAAATAATTGAAATGTAGATAAATAAATCCACCAAATTTTAACTGTAATGCAAATGAACAGTAGATCGGAGACGAATTTCAGCATTCTCTTAGACAACCTTATTAAATTCCAAAATTTTTTAGGAAATTCATGATTATTTTTTGGAATACATTTGTTCTTATTTTGTTTTTTGTTGTTGTAAACTCGCATAATTTCCTAGGCGCATTAATTTTCGGCTCTTATCGTGTCAATATTCACTATAAAATTGATATTATTTGGATTTATTTATTTATTTATTTAATAATAATAATCATCTGACAACAAGGTCTTGATGAAATATACTTAATTCTAACTTAGCCAAACACATTTTGAGATGTTAAGCGTTCTTTAAATTGCTTATTGAATGCGCGGGGTCATTGGATCCATACAGAGTGTTTCGCGGAGTAGATTGTATTAGCAGTCGTGACCGCAATACTCGTTCTGGAGCATAGATCCTCATACGCTCCAACAAGGCAGGATCATCTATTTCAGCACGGAGTATTTTGGCACCAAATACCGCTTGATTTTACGACGATTCACCAATGGTCCAATGCCTAGTAATGTACAGCGATTCTCGTAAGCTGGAAGGTTCATAGGATCACGCCAAGGTAGGTTTCGCAGTGCACGGCGAATGAATTTACGTTGCACAGATTCGATCCTAGAGATCCACACAGTTTCGTACGATGACCAAACCACTGATGCAAATTCAAGAATTGATCTAACTAGAGAGCAATAGAGAGCGCGAAGACATGTAGGATCATTAAAATCTTTAGCGATTCTCAAAATAAATCCAAGTTGACGATTGGCTTTGTCAACAATGGCTGAATAATGCAGCTTGAATGTGAGTTGATGGTCCATGAGCACTCTCAGATCCTTGACTTCATCAACGCGCCCAAGTTCTTGTCCTTCAATCGTGTAGTGGTACATGATAGGCTTTTTGAGCCGCCGGTATGAGATTACGCAACACTTCGATACACTGACTTTGAGGAAGTTCAACCTGCACCAATGAGTGAATCGATCTAGTAATTCTTGTAATTGCCTGCAATCTACTTCATTCCGTACTACGAGATATATTTTCAAATCGTCCGCATAAATGAGTTTTCCACCGTTTGCCAAACGGATCGTCACGTCGTTGAAGAATAATACAAACAGCAGTGGACCCAAGTTGCTGCCTTGTGGTACACCGGAACACGGAGAGAAAGGAGTAGACACTGTTGATCCAATTTTCACATTAAGTCGTCGGTTGGTTAGGTACGAACGGAGCCAATTACATATTCTGTCTGACACGCCAAGTCGGAGTAGCTTTGCAAGAAGTATTGTCGTGGTTAACAGTGTCAAAAGCAGCTTTTATGTCAGTGTATACAGCATCAACCTGTGCTCCAACATCCAAGGGTCCGATACAGAAAGAGGTAAATTCGCATAAGTTACTCTCTACGGACAGCTTGGGATAGAATCCGTGCTGATGTTCGCTGATGTAGTTTCTGCACGAACTGAATAGTTCATCATTGATAATAATTTCAAGGCATTTGGATCCAGCCGACAACGAAGTAATTCCTCGGTAGTTTGAAATGTCTACCTTATTACCTTTTTTATGCACCGGCAGCATATAGGATGTCTTCCAGGCGGATGGAAAACGTTGATGCTGAAGATCGTCCTGTCTCCGCCTTACATACATTGTGTACAAGAACCGGTTGTATCCAAGATAAATCCGACTGGCTTCGTCAAATTTTCACTTTGCATACACACATCTTTGGCGGCAATACTTCCGTAATAACAAGGAGCGCCGTCGTCGCAGGGTAAGAAGATGTGCATTTGACCAAGCTGGACTCCTTGGGGTCCTCTTTTGCGGTACAGCTTGACTGATACAGTTGTGCAAAATCCAATTCAAGGAAGTAACGGCATTATCGACATCAGGGCTTTCGTACACCTCGGTCCAGTCAACTTGCGATAGCAGCTCATTTAGATATTCGTAGTCTCCTCGATGAAAGTTTAGCTCAGTTAGATCAACATCCTCATGGAATGGAACAGTGGCCACACAAGCCACAGAGAAAGCGAGAGCTGGATGATAGCGATCAATTGGAACAACTTCCTCGGTTGCTAATGTTACGAGGCCACTCGTCATGTCCGAGCCATTTGAAAATACGAGATCAAGTATCCGGTCAGAGCTAACAACTTTTTGACAACGCGGACAAGCCATAATTTGATGCAGGATTAACGCCTAGATGTATACCCAATAGGTCGAGTGATATAATCTTCCAAATGTTTGGCACAGCAGAAGCGGGATTAATACAAGAGGCTTTGAATTGGATGACGTTGGCAAACAATAACAGATCAAGAAATCACTTTTAATTATGATCGAATTGATGCTTCTAGCTCACTTTCTTCCGGAAATTCAGTTCAATTTGTTTTGGACATTTTGCTGATATTATTCAAAAACACAAAACAAAGAAACAAAACAACACAACACAACAAACCACCCCCGAAACACAAGAATTTCCCCCATGGCCTTTCCCTCTCTTTTTTCCCCCCCAAGTTTTTTCGCCCCGGCCCCCCCTCCCCCCCCAAATTTTTTCAACTTTTTTTTCCTCTCAAATTTTTTTTACTTTTTTTCCAACCCTCTCTAGAGTGGGCCATTTTGTAAAAAAATCGGCTTACCAAAATATTGGTTAGCAGTTTTTCGTGCATTATTGACGGAATCACCGACAAATTTTGTATTGCGATGGCCGTATTACAATAATCGCTCGTTGTTCTGTGTCAAAAGTTACGGTAGCCAAGCCATCAACCTCAATATCAACATGCCATAAAACAAACGTGGCACAGGATAGTTCGCTTTAACCGTGTGTACGCTCGATTTTTTTGCATGTGTGTGTTTGTCTCAATTTTGCGTTTGTATGGGTACAGTGAGAGATGGGCTACTAGCCCATATCATTTAAAAAAGTCTGATAAACAACTTTTTCTCAAAATGATTTCAAAACCATTCACAAAACATCCACGCAAATATATTCAGCTATCTGAAGAGCAAACATAATCTCACAATTAATTTTTGTTTTTTTTTTAAATTTACGAGCAAAATATGTGTTATTCAATATTGTTAACATTTTGCAAACAGGCTTTTCTCGTATGTCATGCTAGAATTTTCTTATCTGGTGTCAGACGTTGGCTCTCTGTGTTTTTCATCGTATCGAGTTAACTTGCTAGTTTTGTTGTGAAAATGTGTAATTTAAGTGGATTTCAGCTGAAAAATATATGCCTGGTTGATACATATGACCGGTAAAACACCAAGTTTACTAATTTGCGATTGTTGGTAGTCGCATTTTTAAAGGATAAAACTTCGCACATGGTGAAATTAATAATCAGGGAACCAATTTTCGGACTAAACTTTTGTTGCTAGCTTCAGAGAGTGTATGGTCCAAGGTAAGTAAAACGATTTATAAATTCGTGTCTTTGATCAACTGTCTGGTTTTCTTCACGGATTTTATTTAATAAGACGCAATCTTTCACGATGACTTACCTATATTCAGGTTTCTGATTTTCTGTTCTACATCAGGATTGGCGTTCGTTATTTAGTTTAACAGAGACAAGAGAGGCTATGCTGTTCAATGTTAATCCGAAACGATGTTGACTGTACCATACTTTTGGCTGAGCTGAAGATACGCTTCATCAAGAAGCGATGGAGCCTCCAGCGAAAGACACTGAGATGGGACCGATTTCTAGTCTTAGCACAGTGGAATCCCATTTACGATACTTGTTTCGCGACATATGCTTATTAACAACCACGGCGAAGTAAACCCATGTTCAATCCTGTGTCTTTTCCTGTATTAAACTTGTAAACTAATTTACTGAATAATTAATGCGAACATATAATGACATATTTTTAACTACAATTTATTCATGATGAAAAAGCTGATGCTTTTTTAAAGAAAAGACTATTGACTCAATCCGAAAATGGGAGACAATATTCATATCACCTAAAAACAATTACATTCATGGCGATATACCAAAACATTTATATTACCTGCAAAGGCGTTATCTACAGAAAAGTTTTTCAGAAAGCCAAGGGCATCCGGGAAGTTACTTTGGAAAGTTTTAATCGAAATTTTTGTCGAAATGTTAATATAGTGATATCGACCATCTTCAAAGATCTATCCTTCAGCAAAACTGATCAGCAGGTGAAGAATTTCCGGAAGATAGATAAATTAGTTGTTATAAGGGTAGATGTACCAAACATGGAGAACTTAATTAATTGTACCAGTTAAAGTGTTGACTAATTTTTGCATATGTTTTTTGAATGGAGCATATCATGAGTAGATTATTAACCGCATGGATAAAGACTACCCTATATTATCCTTCTTTCAAGCTCATTCTCGGTGATTTCACCCGAACCTTATCACATAAAACAAAACATAAAATGGATACATACAAGTGATGTTGCCTATTGATCCAGCGAACCCTTTTTCGGCCCTTTATACAACGGCATGATGAGGATAATCAGTGGTTATTAAAGTTTGATCGAGTCTTACAAAGAGGAAAGCCCATTGCTGACTTAGCTTCCGTGCTACAATGGGTAGTAGGCTATATCATACATACATCATACATCATACATCATAAACGATGTGAATGCGAAAAATTGTTTAGTTCATCCAAAAACTCTCCGAAAAAAAGAGTCATTATACAACTTTAGAAAGTTCATGAATGAAAAAGGAAATTCATTCAACCCAGTTTAACATTTTACTTTGACTTTTACAGCTCTATGAATATGAAAATGAGAATCTATAAACAATCAACAAATCGCTTTTTTGCTTGTTGATCAAGTGAGCTTTTGGATGACAATGAAAAAGTATTCAACCCAATATATAATTTTACTTAAATTCCGAACCTCAAATAATGTGAACCGAATCCATAAACTAGCAACATATGACGCAGGTTACGGGTTGGATGACAAAAACACCTATTCTATTTCAATACACCATGTTATTCTTGTCTGTGCAGGATAATCAATCAATCAATCAAACACATATGAGGATGGCAGGTTTAAACTTATATTCTCTGTTTTTTTTATGGTCGTTATTTTCTCAAAACATGCAAAATTAATGTAAAGTCAAAAAGCTTTTAAAAATAAGGTTACTCATAGAATGTTTCGTATACTTTTTGCATGTTAGATCTAGGAATGTTAGAAAAAAGATTTATGTATTTGAAAATTTATTACCATTATTTATTTATTCACTATTTATATTTATTATTTATTCCACCTCTTCCATAGGTATTCAATAAACTCCTTCATGTATCACTGCATTTGTGTGCATCTGTACTGATTCACACATTATTTTAGTCAATCTTTAGACAACCTAGTATGATTTGGTTCAAATACTGTAATTGTATGGCACAATGAACTAATGGACATTAAACGAGAGGTTAAAGGATGAATATAAGATGTTTTAACTTATGCCGGAAATGGTTTTCAAAAGATTGGGTAGTGGTCAACACTTCAATACTCCACTGGAAAATTTGTGAAGAAATTATCAATTAGAAACTACTGAAAACCGTTTCCTTTATTTTATTCTTAAAATGTTATCTGACATTTTGAAATCTTACAATATTTCCAACATATTCGACTACGAATCCATATTCCAGAGTTATTGTAGCTAATCTATTCCATTTTTTCAGCGATTGATTTAAGTTTCATAAAATCTTTTTCAGTTCAATACCTAAATCATCCTTACATCAGTGGTTTCAGTACATTCTTTAAAATCGATAGATTTTAATTTTTCTGAGCGAATCGCTAATTCACTTATCATGAAATCGTGTTATAGAATGTACTTAAACAAACCAGCTTGTTTTTCTTTTCTTTACAGAAACCCAAGCAAAATAGGATTCATCTAACTTTCTTATGTACAGTTGGATAACGTTCATTTTGATTTTTATTTTTTTTTTTATTTTGATGTAATAAATCAAATATGTACTCTCGAAGATGATGTATAATACCGTTTTTGTTTTTGATACAGTCACAACCTGTCTGTTGAACGTTAGAATGCATGTTTTTATTTGTTATATGTGTCTGGTTGAGGTTAACGGTTAATAATAAGTTCGGGTATCACAGGTTGAAACTGATTCCAACCTAGGTTCGAACATATAAACGGTATCTAACATAAATTCTCCAGGAGGGAACTTCAACTCATAACATTGAACAAATGACCCAGCTGAGGCCGGATTCCTTACGCTGACCTTGTTCACATTTTGACATTTAGCAGACTCATCAATCGATTCTTATACACCGTAATCCGACAGGAGCAGAATATTGAACTTCATACTGAAATGTCGGAATGTACTCTTTTATCAGTTGGAATCAAGATTACTTACGCTTTCTGTTGCTGGAGTAAGCAAGGAAAACACAAGTTTTGTCATCAGCCATGAAACGGCATAGCAGCAACATCCACGATGGAAATTTTCAAAACACATTTTCGTGATAAAATGTAATTTGTAAACATGAACAAAATGAGTTTTCTTATCACATATACTAAGGCGTGCCCTAGTGTACATAAACTAAACGGTACGAACGTGTATGCTTTTAACGAGTTAATAGACAAATTGATATTTTTATGGCGAGGTTGATTTCTTAGCTATTATCTGTTGCCAGAAACACAAGCAAAAAACTATAAGGTACAGCCCAATGGGGTTGTGCGCAAAGGTGACGTAGGACTACGCAGCAATCGAATTCCCATACACGTCAGGGCCATCCGCTAATTGATTTAAGTCAGTTCTGAAAAGGGCCCAGAAAATTCTATTGTACACTCTTTAGAAAGCATTTGGTGGCTCTTAATTATGATACGGCCCCGGTTGTATTTTCTACGATGGTTGAGAGGGCCACTATCTCTAACGCGTAGAAGATAGTTATGGATCTGTTGGTTCATTGGTTGTTCAACACGCTTTGCTATTTATTCCAGGACGCGGCGTTTAAAGCAATGCCATGTTCAGCCGGGGCGCGGTAATGGAAATTTCAAACAGCACAAGAGAAAAATTCATCCAAACGAACTCTCCAGTTGGCAAACTAATTTGGTCGTCCTGAAAAGGACGGATTTAGTTGACGGGGGAGAAACAGTTCGCGATTGAACTTGGGCTTTCTCTCTTGGTTCATCTCACGGGATGATTGATTCTTGTCTCGTTGTCACGGGCGGCTTTTTCCCGCCAACTAGTAGGCTTCAGCAGCCATCTTTCTCGCAGCGAAGTTGACGGGAGCATCGGCAACAACAGCCAACTGCAACAACGTCTCTCTGGGCAACGACTGCTCGCCGCCGCCTACTGCGATCCTACAGCCACTGCACAGCTTAACGACAGTCGTAAGACTGAACCAAAATGTTCTGCTAAAAGCTGTTAGGTAAAATCATCGGATGCTAGTGCACGAAAGAAGGCGGTTCCAACGAAGGCAATGTGTTACAAATAGCATCAAAGGGGACGAACTTCAATTATTGCGCCACAATAATTAGTTTTAATTATTACACGCAAGACGGATGATTTTCTTAACCGAACCTTTCCTAATTTGCTTGCCACCGCCAGCAACTAATCCGCTATGCATAGCTAGGAACTACAACGAACTCAACCACATGGTCGGTCTGAAGTGACGCAGTTCGGCTCGAATTCCGTTCGTTGGTTGTTCAACGTTCTTTGTCATTTACTACGGGACCCGACGTTTAATGAATGCTATGTTCAGCCGGGGCGCGGAAATTGAAACCAATTTCAAACATCACAAGAGAAAATTCCAACCAAATAAACTCTTTAGTTGGCAAATTGATTTGGTCGTCCTGAAAAGGACGGATTTAGTTGACGGGGAAGAAACAGTTCGCGATTGAACTTGGACTTTCTTTCTTGGTTCATCTCTTCTTCATTGCGGGTGGCCATATGCAGGTGACGTGGGATGATTGATTCTTGTCTCGTTGTCACGGGCGGCTTTTTCTCGCCATCTCGTAGGCTTCAGCAGCCATGTTTCTCGCAGCAAGGTTGACGGGAACATCGGCAACAACAGCCAACTGCACCAACGCCTCTCTGGGCAGCGACTGCTCGTCCAACTGCAGATCCTACTCTGCACAGCTCCACGACCACCGGAAAACTAAATCAAAATGCGAAGGTGTACCCGTTTTATAACATTCATGGCTACCTAGGAGACGTTCCTTACTTAAATATGAAGTCTGTGCGCGGAAAGTACTGTGTATTTGGTAAATTTACTATGAAAAATCGATATTATAAGACATCACTTCATATTTGCGTTAATTTTATTAGTTGCATGTTAAAAATCAATAGTTTGAAATATTGGAATCGAAGCGTAGAAAATGTCCCGATCGATTGGTGAAAACATTTTGAAAATCGATCGTGAAATGACTTAGTTATTAACGTTCAAAACCTATATATTTTTCGTGACGCTCCAAATTTTCGCAATTCGAACGTGTACCCCAGTATTGAAAACACAGACGTAGTCCTACGTCAAAAGTTGATCAAAACGAACACACGCACCCCACCCATTTTTTTTGTATAAAAAAAAAAATAAACCCCTACCCCCTTTTTATAAATAAAAAAAAACACACGCGAAATGTGAATTTTTGTTAGATTCTCTCATTTTTTATATTTTATATTTCTTTGGAATAGAGTTTCGGTAATACCAAAGATGTTGATATGAATAATCTTATCACAACAGCAGTTCTTCACGCTCTATTTACTGCATAGGGGAAGATCTAAAATCACATAAATTCCTCCCTCCAATGCTAAACCCACACACACCGAAGCCCATTACGCACAGCCGTGTTCATCCGACCGTATTGCACAATGAGGGGGTTATTATATTTTCGAGACCAATCACACGTCCACCCCCTTCTTCGTGCACGTACGACGCCAAAGAGCTTGTTTTGATTCAATTAATGCCGGCGAAAAGTGGAGCTGAGCTGCTTCTTCGGAAGCAGTTGTATGTGTGCTCTAAAATTTAATGATCGACATCAAAACATGGACTTCCCCGCACCCCGCTCCGGCAAGTAAACTCCACGATGCACACAGCACAATCACGACAATTTGATGACTCCGGCTGCGTATCAAACAACGTAAGGAAAAACGGTGTGGGAGTACTTAAATTTAATAATGAAATGTCTGATTTCATTCCCTTCTCCCGATGGGGAAGACCCATGCTTCAGCGTCATCGTGGGAGAGAACCGTATGAGTTTCCGACCGCAGAGCAGCAGCAGCAAGCAACATAAACAGAAACCGAACCGACAGCAGCAGAACCATTTCGGTAGGTGTGGGTGGCTGTTGGGTGGCACATCAGAAGCAGCTGAATCAGTAGTTAACCAGCTAGAGTCGTAAAGTGGGTGGTGACCGAAAACTTCCAGGGCTTGCATTTTGTTAAGGTATGCCAATCGGTCTGTAGTCAAGGTAAGGAGATGTCTAAGGGGGCACAAACGGATGGCAAAACAACAACGCTTATAAATTATATTCATTAAAATCTGCTCCATTCTCGGCACGCCTCTCCGAAAATCGGCTTTGTCCCGGGCCCGTTTGGCCATACCCACCTCAACCACTCGCAGTCGCTCGCTCTGTGGGAGAGTTTTCTACATAAATATCGCATTTAGGGCCCCTCACGCTACATACATATTACATTATTTTTATTTTGTCTTTCAGTTTTTCCAGTCTCGCCTGGGTTGGTCTCTCTCTCTCTTTATGGCACACTGACTCTTGTGGACGGCATACCTAATGGCGAAGTGAAATAAAATGTTACATTGTTCGTAAATAAATCGTTCACTCTCGCTAGTTGCCTTGGCTTGCACTCCGGGCGAGATGTGAGTGTGCATGAATATTTTGTTGTAGAGTTGCGGAGCGCGGAGATAGAGCACACGGAGCGCAGCCGGACACATTGTTTTCGGAGGCCCCACATAGCGAAGCCGGTGCCAACGGGCCGGAGATTTCCACGGTTGGAGGTCCAAAAGCTGCTGGCTGGCTGCATTGTACGTTCTTTCTCTTGGCAGTTACACTGTACGGTTCAAAAGTTGGTTCCAGTCGATGGCAATTAATTTCAATCGACTGGATCTAACACCTTTCATGCTTCCGTCGAAAGCCGAGCTGCGTCATTGTCGGGCTGTTTTGAATAGATCACGTTCCTGGAACTGAGCAATGCAATGCAAATGTTTGTCCTTTCGATTTGGTTGCGGAAATTTGATAATCTTCACTCCAAACCTGTTAATGGGTAAGGTCGATTTTTTTTTTGTATCACGTTTGTCATCAGTAGACGTATTATTTAAGGCCTTTTTATTGGAACTTGAACATATGATGCTGTACTGCAGTATGATCAAGGATTTTCCATGGTTAAGCTATGGCTGATTTCGATTTCCAGTCCAGTCAAGGGCTTTTGTTGGGATATAAATTCTCGACTGTATCGAAAACAAACTGGCAGCACGTTTTTGAAATAATGAAAAAAAAAAAACAACAACAAATGAAAACGAACTGGCCCTGAATGAAAGCAACTTTATTTCCCGAATTTTCTGATTTTGGATTTAACTCCACTCATGAGGTACAGTAATTTTGTCGCATTTTCTGCATGCTGCAGACCAACTCTTTTTGAACTCTTCCACGGTCTTGCACTGCTTACCACTCTTCTTGAGGTTGCGCTTGGCGATAGCCCAGTAGCGTTCAATTGGACGAAGCTGTGGATAATTGGGAGGATTCACTCCATTCTTGCATCCATTGTACAGTGGTTTTGGCGTAAGATTTGTGCCAAAACAAATGAGGAACCTTGTGCTGCTTGTACAGTCATCGGCAAAATAAAATGCTCACCGAATTATTCCTTCAACTTCTTTAAAAAAACTTTTATTTTAATTAGTTCGTTTATTTGTAAGGCTCAAACGCGTGTTACTCTTTGTGAGGCCGATAATCAGTTTTGTTATTTACAATGCATGGTCTGAAAACTTAGCACCAAGGTATCCATTTGGTATCTTCCAGTTATTTTTTTAATTTTTTTTAAAAAGCTCAACATTTTGAAAATATTCAAAAATTATGTATAAAACATCTTTTTATTCGGGATGTGTTTTGTCGTAGATGTAGTATATCGGCATCACTTTGATGAGAAGGGAACGACTCGCGCGCACACACTCATCAAACGGGTAGCGGCGGATGTAAACATTCAAACGACGTTTTCATCATAGACATTCGTTTAGCCGAGGTGCGAAAAAGGTTTGTTTTTGGCAAATTTCTCGCGGTTTTCAAGTGTGCTTTGAAGCATTTCGATAAAACAACTTATAATCATCAAGGTGCGTCAATAATGCGGTGTTTAATTTTTAATGATTAATGATAAATATAATAGTTTCAGGAATGGCGAAGGGTACCTGACTAACGGGTATGTTCAAGGAGGAAGGCCAATCGAATTGCCCGAAAAATTGGTCGAACTGAGAAAGCAGCAAGGAATTTCCTCAAAATGGGATCAAAATATGGCATGAAACGTGCTACCAAAGGGTGCACCAAAGTATCGTTGAGGATGAAAGGGCAAATCAGGCATGAAGCTACACGGAATCGACTGTCCTGCTCCCAAATAAAGCAAAAGCTCGATGTTCCAGTGACTTCCCGACAAATTGCTCGGATTCTGAATGAATCGCCAAACATCAAGTGGAAGAAACTACAAGGAAAACCGAAGCTCAATCTCACTCATAAGCAGAATCGGCTGAAGTTCACCAGGAAGTACATGAAGTGGAGGACGGAATGGCGCAGTGTTCTGTTTGTTGACGAGAAAAAGTTTAATTTAGACGGGCCCGATTGTTACAGTTGCTACTGGCACGATTTGAATCAAACCAGCGTCGTTAGATCGAAGCGAAACTTTGGTGGTGGAAGTTTGATGGTATGGACTGGCTTTTCCTACGATGCAAAGCTTCCGATTTGTTTCATCTCAACTCGGATGAATTCCAGAATGTACCTGGAGCTATCTATCCACGTCTCCAAGCAATTCAAGGCTTGGTTTGATGAAAAAAACATTCCACTGCTGGACTGGCCAGCTTGCAGTCCTGATTGCAATCCCATAGAAATCCTCTGGGGAATCTAGGCTGGAATGGTTTATGCAAACGGACGTCAGTTTGACAGCATTTCCAGTCTTAAAACATCAGTTCAAGAGTGTTGGGCCAAAATCGACATGACAACACTGCAAAAGCTGTCTGATTCGATGCCAAACCGTATTTTTGAAGTGATTCGTAACAATGGCGGCCATACCAAATAGTAAATATCGATTTTCTTCGAAATTCATAATTAAGAGACATCTTGATGATGAAATTCAACAATTCGGCTAAACGAATTTAACCGATATCTTTTTCAATTTTATTATCCAAGTGTAACGTAATCTTAAGTTTTATTGATGAATTGGTAAGAAATAAAGGAGATGTATCCTACAAGACCAAATCCGAGCAAACAGTGTGTTTATTTTCGATATACATAGAAAAACTGGGCCTCGGCTCACCTTCTAATCCCCGGATTGAAGCTTTTTGCAAATGTAAACAGCAAATATGAAACAGTTGCAGGAAGATTCTATCCATAATACCGCTGCCAGACAGTGGGAATTAGATTGTAAACACACACACACACACACACACACACACACACACACACACACACACACACACACACACACACACACACACACACACACACACACACACACACACACACACACACACACACACACACACACACACACACACACACACACACACACACACACAGAAAAACTGGGCCTCGGCTAAACGAATGTCTACCCCTGTATGGTATAGAAGGCCAACTTATGAATTCAAACCGTTTAAAATCCGGACAAACTTAAACTACTCTAACTCTGGATCAGTTGAGTAAAATTAATTTAAATTTTGCCTAGACATAGTTTAATGTGTATTGTTTACACTCTGCGAGTTGATTTCATCAGGTGTGCAAAGCTTTCAAAATGACGACAAAAAAACAGTGCGTGCGTGAAAAAGGTTTGCACGAGTACTTTGAGAGTAACGATCTGTCGCATCGTTTCATCGGAAAAAAGATGGGAATCGCGAATTATCGGAATCGCGACACCGGTATCATAAAACGGTTCGAAAGAAATCTGACTGTTGATTGGAAGCGAAGATCCGGAAAAGAAAGCTCTCAGTGCTCAGTGCTCAGCACTTAATGATCAGTGCTCAGCACTCAGTGCTCAGTGCTTAGCTCAGCACTCAGTGCTCAGTTTTCAGCACTCATTGCTCAGTGCTGAACACTCAGTTCTCAGCACTCACCGCCGCCCCCCCCCCCCCCCCCCCCCCCCCCCCCCCCCCCCCCCCCCCCCAGCTCGCCCCCCCCACAATACAAATCACAAAAACCACAAAAACCTCAAATCCATTCTCCATTAAAAAACAAAGTTACATAACATATAAAAAAAAAAAAACACAAAATACACCACAACCACACAAACACAAAAAAAAAAAAGAGAAAAACACAACAGGACCCAAAAACCTTAACATTTTACCAAAAAAAAAGTAAAAAATTCAATTTGCCCCACCGCGAGAGAGCGGGCCTAAACCCCCCACCACCCTACAAAAAACATAAAAATATTATTTTGTTCAACCAACAAAACCACCAACTGACAAACACAAAATCTTCTTTTCTTATTTTCAAATATTTTTTCCCCCCCCCCCCTCGCGACTCACACAATACAGTGGGGTGGTTTCTATATATTTTTATTTTCTCTATATGTGTGTGTGTATCCAATCTAACACCCAATGGTATTATGGAAATGGCAATGGTATTATGGAAGAAATCTGTTTACAACAATCCTACAAGTGACCATTGGAAGCAGCTTTAATCCGGGAGCTAGAAAGTGATAGCTCTACTGCAGATCCAACAACCCATTTCAGAATGTCTGGAGAGTCACGCCCATTTCGAGGTTACTTTCACATACAATAAGCCCCGCATGTAAACATTACCGATATCATTTGGATAAGGGCACTGCAACACACTTCCAGATTTGGAAATTTTAAATTTCCAAACCAGGCACGTATTAAGTATTATTGGAAAATAAGAATATTGTTATATAGTTATAATCAGATAGATCTCACCCATGTCTGCCTCCTTAATCACACTACCTTGTTCATTCGTAAAAATAAAAATTTTCGACGTTGATTCGTAATTAATTTCATGCCCTCGCGATTAAATATGCACAAAAATTAACGTTGCTAAACCGCCCGTTAGATATGCAACCTACATAAAAAAAACTCTGTACACCCCGTGGTGAATGCACCTAAAATTGTGTGCAAGCTTTTCACCCGCCCATGCGCGTTGTTTTCGTTTGCTACTTCTGACCAGCAAATGGCCGTTCTCTACATTGCACTATTCTTCTTTTTTTTCACTCCACACTCTGCCAATAATGCAAATCCCCGCTATGAGGCGACTCTATATCGAGATTAAAAACTGCTAATAATCATTGATTCACTCGCGACAAAGCGGAAAAACACTCTAATCTCACTGAAAAATAAATAAAAATTAGATATGTATCAATATCCTACTAGTCCTGGAAGAGCTGAAAACAGAATAGATCATTCCAAATATCAAAGATAAATTGCAATAAAAGATATTATTTGATCAGACATGTAGTAATATTTTTTCTTTATACTGTTCTAGTAACATTTCAAAGATAGCAATTTGAGTGATCAAAGAGTCCGGTTTGATGATTTCTGAAATAAATGGCTTATCGTACCATAATGCCACTAAACACAATATAATCCTACATTGCTTATAAGCACATGCCAGTCTTTATGAATATAGTAGTTGAAGTTCAGAAGTGCAATTTTAAATTAAATGTTATGCTGAAATGCTGAAAAACAAATTGAGACTTTGATACCTGCCATGTTTCTCCAGGCTTTTACATGGTTTTGGAATGCAAAGATAATTCCAAAGCGTACTTGTTGAAATTATTATTAAAATGAGAATGGAAAATATACAATATGATTTATAGGTGTACATGATCTTCAGTCGCACCCCCTCACTTCGCTATTGTCAGATTGACAACATTGCCCAGGCTACGCCAACCAGCGTCTCCATGTTTCAGCTAGCAGTCTTTTGTGATCATATGACTCGTGTAGGCGTGAGGTAGGAACTTGTGAGGACGAGAGGTCGGTCGCACCCTCCTTCGAAGCTGTCAACTCACCATTTGAAGCCCTTTAAAATTTAATATTTTTTAAAATTAAAAAGCCTTAGTTCCCCCCCGTCCCCACCATATTGTACCTACCTTTATTTTTTTTTTTTTTCCCTTACACCCCCCCCCCCCCCCCCCGCCCTCCTTTTGTTTTTTTTTTTTTTTTCCCCCACACCCTCTCAAATTTCCAAACGGTTACTACCATAGCCATTGCATTTTTTCTCCCTTTTCCAATTTCCCAAAAAAAAAATCTCCCCACAAGTAAAACTCTCCCCACCGCGAATCTTTACCACACCAAAATAACTATTCAAAACAAAAAAAATTTAAATATACAGCAATTTTAATTCGAAATATCATGTTTGAAAATCAAAACGTTGTCCGTGATAGTGAATTTCTTGATACTTGCCGGAACGCAACATTCTTTCAAATTTTCCATCATCGATTGATAAATATGTACACAAAATATATTCATCTTTTATTTGTAAAATTTTAAATAATTGATAATAATTAAATAAAATGGCAGTCGTTAATCCTCTAGTAGATAAGACAAACAAAAGATAAGATAAGACAACAAAATTTCAAAAATCAACCAAGAACCACCGCTGCGCAAATTGGTAAGAGCTTGGAAGGTAATGTAAAATAAATTCAAATCAAACAAACTCTCTCAAAATAGAATTGTTCGTCCTAAAAAGGACGGATTTGATATGGTCCGAATTTGAATTAAATCCTTCTCGGTCCTTTGGAGAAGCAGGTTATTTCCGCCGTTCACGTTGTGCTTTTCCAAAAGATGGGTACCAACAAGATCACACACACACACACACACACACACACACACACACACACACACACACACACACACACACACACACACACACACACACACACACACACACACACACACACACACACACACACACACACACACACAAGCACCTTATTTCGCTCCTCGTGGTTGCACTCTACTGAGTGTCTGGCTAAAAAAACATCCCCGTCTTGGGCAACTGATTGCCTAGCACACCACTGCATAATTAATGGCTGCCTAGCAACGGATGCCTAGCCAATGGCTTGCTAGCAACAGCCTGCAGCGCAATCAGCTACCTGACCAACGTTTGCTCACCAGTGCACCTTCTATGGTACTTGCCGCCGCCAACAGCCAAAACCACATTGGCGCCTTGCCGCTCTGCACAGCAGAATGAAGACAGTGCACCCTCCAGGGTACATGCCATCGCCAGGCGCCAGCTGCCAATCCATACTGGCTGGTGGATCCACACAGCTTCAGTACTGCAACACGACTGAGAAAATTAGCGAAGGTGTACCCGTTTTATATCGTTTATTGCTGCATATGAGACCTCCCTTGCATTTGAAATCTGTGATAGGAAAGTACTGTGCATTTAATAAATTCAGCCTGCAAAATCAAATTATAAGACATCACCTTTTATATTCGTTATTTTCAATAGTTTAAAATTATTAACGGATAATGTTTGATAGTGAGAAAATTTTCACCCGATTGCTGTTATTTATTTTATTTACATGGCATAACGTCACGATACTATAACATAGCCTGATACACAATATCCCTCCATAATGCCCGATGCGCTGCTCCTCTCCAATCCCTTGGGTACCTTGCACCCCCTAGGTCTTGCTCCACCTGGTCTGACCATCTTGCTCGTTGCGTCCCACGTCGTCTTGTACCAACCGGATTCCCGTCGAACACCATTTTTCCAGGATAGTTGCCCGGCATTCTCGCAACATGTCCTGCCCAGCGTATCCTTTCAGCTTTTGCCACCTTATGAATACTGGGTTCGCCGGCGAGTTGCGCGAGCTCATGGTTCATCCTTCGCCTCCATAGTCCGTCCTCCTGTACTCCACCGAAGATGGTTCTTAAAACCCGTCGCTCAAAAACTCCGAGTGCTCACAGGTACTCTTCAAGCATTGTCCACGTCTCATGCCCGTAGAGAACAACCGGTCTTACCGCCTCCGGATCTCACGGCTGTTATCATTGTTCGCAGTAACCAGTGAGCCGAGATAGACAAATTCATCGACTACCTCGAATTCATCGCCGTCGATCGTTACACTGCTGCCCAGATGGGTCCTGTCGTGCTCGGTTCAGCCTGCCAGCATGTACTTCGTTTTGGACGTATTTCTTCAACCCAATCTTCTCTGCTTCGTGCTTTTGTCTGGTGTACTGCTCTGCCACCGCCTCAAATGTTCTGTCGACAATATCCACGTCATCGGCAAAGCAGATAAATTGACCGGATCTGTTGAAAATTGTGCCTCGCATGTTAAACGCCGCTCGTCGCATAACACCTTCAAGAGCAATGTTTAACAGGAGGCAAGAGAGACCATCACCTTGACGAAGCCCCCTGCGGGATTCGAATGAACCCGATAATCCACCCGATATCCTCACACAGCACTGGGTTCCATCCATCGTAGCCTTGATAAGTCGGGTCAGCTTCCCCGGAAAGCTGTTCTCGTCCATGATCTTCCATAGCTCATTTCGGTTTATTGTATCATATTCGGCTTTGTAGTCGATGAATAGATGATGCGTTGGGACTCTATATTCACGGCACTTTTGGAGGATCTGCCGCAAAGTGAAGATTTGGTCCGTTGTAGATCGTCCTATGATGAAGCCGGCCTGATAACTTCCCACAAATCTATTTGCTAGTGGCGACAGTCGCTGGAAGATGATTTGGGATAATACTTTATAGGCGGCATTAAGGACAGTGATCGCACGATAGTTAACCATCACTAGGTAGTGGTCCGAGTCGATGTTAGCGCCTCGGTAGGTTCTGACGTCGGTGATGTCTGAGAAGTGCCGGCCATCTATAAAAACGTGGTCGATTTGTGATTCCGTTTGATTCGGTGACCTCCAGGTGTACCGATGTGGGAGGCTGTGCTGGAAGAAGGTACTACGTACGGCCATGTTTTTGGAGGCGGCGAAGTCGATAAGTCGAAGGCCGTTGTTGTTGGTCAGCTGATGTGCGCTGAACTTTCCAATCACCGGTTTAAACTCCTCCTCCTGGCCAACCTGAGCGTTGCAATCCGTGATGATGATTTTGATATCATAGTTTTGGCAGCAGTCGTATTCACGCTCCAGAATTCATCTTTGTCGGCATCGGTACTTCCGAGTTGAGGGCTATGCACATTAATGATGCTAATGTTGAAGAACCGGCCCTTGATTCTCAACCTGCATATTCGGGGGTTCATCGGCCACCATCCGATCACCCGCTTCTGCATCTCACCCATCACGATGAAAGCTGTTCCCAGCTCGTGTGTATTGCCGCAGCTCTGGTAGATGGTATGACCATCCCGAAACGTACGCACCGTGGATCCTTTCCAGCACACCTCTTGCAGCGTTGTCGATGTCGACCTTGCGGTTCTTCAATTCGTCGGAAAGCACGCGAGTACTTCCAAGGAAATTGAGAGATCGGCAGTTCCGCGTCCCGAGTTTCCAATCGTTAGTCCGTTTTCGTAGCCTAGGTCCATGCCGATTGTTCCGGTTCGAATTTCTTCCTTGTGTATTATTCGTTGCAATTCCTTTTTAACGGTGTCGGCCCGCAAGGCCCACAACCAACCCCACTATCTCGCAGGAGGACCATCGTGATGCTGCTGTTTAACAGTCCGAAGCACCACCAGGACTTTCGGCTTTTGTATTTAGAGTCCTGGGCGCACTAACAAGACGGTGACTCAGCCGCTCCTAACATCGAGAACAGACGCTGTTTTGAGCCACCCCTAACATGGAGAACAGATGCTCAAATGGGTGAAGGCATGGACTTTTACCCTTAATTTTAAAAGGCGGGGTGGCTCGCTTTTGTCGGGGCTGCTTTCGGATATTTGTGGGTTTTTGGAAGCAACCCAACAGAGTCCAACAACTGCTCAGTCCTCCACATCCTAAACAGTCCCCACCACTCGTCTGGGGCTACTTATTCGTGTATTCAGTAGCTGTCCATCATATCTGATGGAGCCCCATCAGCTCAGGTTGCTTGCAGCTCAGCCTCGTAGAGTCTTCACCAACTCTACGGTCTTCCCGGGAACCGATTGATGTAAACATCTTGAAAATCTATCGAGCATTTATTAAGTTATAAGCGTTTATTTTGTAACGATATTTCGTGACGGTCGCTTATTTTTAAATTTTCAATTGACACCCTACCTTTGCCGTAAGACGTAGTCTACGTCAAAAATCTAATTCAGTAGGCTGATTTTTCCTAGATGGGTACATACTTAACAAAACTTCCAACAATGTCATTCGAACTAAAAGACAATGAATGATTCTGTTCAAATGAATGCTATCATCTCTCGTCTCCGAACACTATCATCTGGCGATCCTACTGGGTCGTACCTATTTCCATAGCCACTCAATCAAAGAGGAGAACACAAGAGCCACTTTCGTGGTGAAAAAAACTCACAAAACCCCCCCATCTTTTCCACCCACTGATCCCCCCTATAATTTCTTCCCCAAATCCCCCCGATTTTTTTTTTAAAAAACCGAAAAAAAAAAAAAATTTTCCCCACCCCCACCCCCCATTGGACAACCAAAAACAAACGGGACTTTTACTTTCCCACCTCCTCTCTTTTCCCCCCCGCGCGGGTAGGGCCGCACCTAAGTCGTGACTTCATCTGTGTGATGAGTAGACTAATGTCCAACCACAACCAGTTAGAAGCACATCTCTATCGAATTAGCCTCGTAAACAGCAATCTTTGCCGGTGTGGAAACGCTTACGATGACATCGATCACATTTGCAAATCCAGATCCAGATCCATAATCCATAATCGTGAAACTCAACAATGAAGTCATCAATACTTTCTTCTTAACAATATCGTTTGTCCTCAATGGCGCATTGGCGGTGGTGTGTCGCAGTTTCGATCGGCTTTACTTTACCACGATGGGCCCGCGTGAGTCTCTGTCCCTGGAAATCCTCATCGTTGTCAACAATTGTCAACATTATTGTCGAGGCTGCCGGTTCTGTTTTGTCGTCCCATCAGCGGCATTGTCGTGTTTCTTCAAGCGAAAAGGTCCGTTTGTCGCCGTGCAAGCAGTAACTATAAGGGGCAAACTCAAGCTCACAAAGGCAAGGCAATCCATAAGAGCCCCGGCCCGGGCAAAGTCGTTATCGTCATAATAATATCCATTATTTTCTTCTCTTTCATTTGCTCGAAATTACAGCGTTTATTGTTGAGTGATTTTAATGAATGTGGTTTTTATTTCTCTATTTTGTTGCTGCCGGCCGACCGACCAACCGACCCCCGGTGGCCATAAAGAGTGGCTCAATACGTACCCCTATACTGACTGAGCGCGAGCAGAAGACAAACTCGACATTCGGTTTCCTTTGCCGCGAGCTAAAACCTATCTAGACGAGGCCGTGTGATTGCGAGCAGTGCATGTGGTCGTCCCTTGTAATTGAAGTTTGACGATGACTGCAAATGACACGTTCTTACAGACACTTTTCTATAATCTCGTTAAAAGTTTACCAACCTAAAACGCAAACCACTCTTTCAGATTAAAAATACATAAATCACAAGTAAAACTCTTCAACGTCCCACTTGATTGGAGAATCCAATCGATAATTCGTGCCAGAGAAGAACGATAATTTGCCATTCAACCAGCAACGGGTTGGAAAAGTGTCAGCTTCGTGTGAAACCAACAACCCCTCAGCTCGAAGCGATTGAGCTCCCCTCAACCATGATGAATTGCTCTCAATAATTCTGACCAGCCATGCTGGCAGGCGGCAAATTAGATTGATGGAACTAGGACAACGGTGTGCCATTCACAACGGACGGACGGGTTGCCTTCCATGCCGGTTCTACACGACAAATGAAAGAATGCAGTGCAAGAACGCAACGAAACCATTGCCATTGTATTCCTGGATCTGCTGCTCAATCCCATTTCCATCAATCAAGGTACTTACTAAGAAATGGTGTCCAAAAACCATCCAGCAGTTGCACCCAGGTAGATGGGAACTTCAACCATCACAACTGACATTCCGAGAAATCCTCTCACCAAAACAATCCTAGTCGTGTCCTCCTCTGGGATACATAACCGTAAATTAGCAATTTATTTCAGCTTCATTCAATACAAAATTATATCCCCTGCCAAAAATAATCCGGTCGCTACATCTGAAAAGATCTTCTGGCTTCCGTCGGAACAAATGCATCCAAATTATAAAATATGAACCCAACCGTTGCAGCCCAGTTGTGAACGGAATTGGGAAAACGTGTCCGCAGCATTCAATTCGCTTCGTTACGATTAATTTGGACTCTCTCCCTGTCTCTCGACGCGCGCAGGATGGTTATGTGTGTTATTTCATTATTCGTTTTTGAAATAAGAACCACGGGAAGAGAAGAAAAAAATTGTCACGTCACGACATGTGTGTGTGTGTGTGCGCCAATTTAATCACCTTTTTATATTTTTTCGTATGATTTGTATTTCTACCCCCGGATCGGATCGGGTCGGAGATCGGAATGGTAGTTGGGCTTCTCTGTTGTAGGTATGGAGACGTGGCTGTTTTCGAAGCAGAAGGGACGTTCAAATTTTATTTTCCGGCTGATTAGCGTCAAAGATGACGTTCAACTGAATTAATCTTTGGACTCAAATTTGCAGGAAACGAAGTTTTCATGAGCCGCATACAATAGGGTTTTAGACCCGGGTTTTGGCCTATCAGTACAAGTAATAATTTGCCACGTATGCTCAAACGGATCTTAACAAACAATGGAGTTTTACTTACACAGATGGATTTTTAATTTATATACTTTATATTTAATTTATATATTTATATAGTGTATTCAGATTAATTGCGGAGTAAAAATATGTTTGTGTACAGTTAAACGTTCAACTCCCTATCTTATTGATAAACTTGGCCCGCTGATTTCACTCGGCCAAAAACACATTGAAATGAGCCTGGTTGACCGCCCGAGGTTGGTGCTCTGTTATATTGCCAGATCAGCTGTAATCACACAGTGAACCAACAGATGATGCTTGGGACTAACATACATCCTCAATGTGTAAAATGTGTGGTGATCCTTAATTAAGGCACTTCCCGCACCGGCCACCTGAATGTTGGTCAAATGAAGAAGGAGTAGGAATGTGTTGACGTGATACTCGCTTTGTTGAAAGTCGAAAAATCCTCTGAACTTCCACCAGAAATCATTGGGATGTTGGATAGAAGGATTGGGATGGCAGCACGGTTCGCTTTGGTAAACGATATGCTGGTTTCTTGTTTACCTTTGTTTTCAAATTATTCTCCGTTCAGTTAGTTTTAAGTATACATATTTAAAGATGCCATTGAAACCACTGACAAAGTGTGATGGTCGGTTTATTTATATTGGAAAGACAAGTTTTCGACGCAGGACTACGTCCATGTTTTCAATACTGGGGTACGCGTTGCAGGTACGAAAAGTTAGAGCGTCACGAAATATGATTAGATCTTGAACGTCAATAACTCATTCATTTCACGATCGATTTCCAAAATGTTTGCACCAAACGATTGGGACATTCACTACGCGTCAATTCCAATTTTGAAAAGCAATAATTTTAAACATTTCACTGTTGCACAACTAACAAATGTAATGCGCTGACAAAACAAGAACGAAGCGATCACGTGCATCTGAGCGGTTGTTCCCCAACATGGATGACTGAAGGGACCCTCGACTGTAGTGACAGCTAGCCAAATCTGGCCAAATTTTTACAGGCCCTCTGTGTGCTTTAATGGTAGAGTGCGATTTTACAGGCACTCTTCTTTGTAGATCTTCGATCTTTGTAACGAAAACGAGTTTTTTGTCCGCAACTGCAAATCGCTTGCCTAATCAGAAAATTTCTAGCGAACCTATCTGCGAAAATGAATTTATGCTTTGCTTAAGGTTCGAACTTTCTAGGTGGTCGGGATCACAATATAATGTTAGAAAATGCTCTCTCGTACAAGCCCAATAGCGCGATCTAATGACAAAAAACTGAACCATACTCTCTACCTTCCGAAATGATGATGATTTGAACAACTAAGCTAGGTTCGAATTTTCTTGGAAGTCAGGATAGAGGCATAAAAATGTTCTGTTCTACAAACCTACTAGCGCCAAGTTAAGAGAAAATTCCGATTTTTTTGAAAGTCCTTGACCTTATTAAAAACTTTTCTGAAGGTTTGAACTTTCAAGGTGGTCTGGATCACGATATAATTTCGTTGCAATATGCTCTCCTTTACATGCCCACTAGTGCCACGTAGTGACTCAATACCGAACTTATCCAACTTGTGAATATTCTTGACTTTCTGAACAGTTTTTCTGATGGTTCCACCTTTCTAGGTTGTCGGGTTACGCTATAAAATCGTTGAAAATTTACTCTTTTACATGTCCACTAGCACCAAGGACTAATAGAATTCCAAAACATAATCTCCGCCTTCCAAAAACCCTTGATCTTCTGAACAACTTTGCTGAAAGATTGACATTTCTAGGTAGTCGGGATCACTATATAAACTTGTTAAAAAAAACTCTATTTTGTATGCGCACTAGCGCCACATAGTGGCGGAATTACGAACCATACTCTTCTTTTTCCGGAACTCTTTGACCTTCTGTACAAGTTTGCTGAGTGTAAAAACTTTCTAGGTGGTCGGGATCACGATGTAAACTCGTTAAAAAAATGCATTCTCTTACATGGAAACAAGCGCCACATAGTGATTGAATTCCGAATTTCACTCTCTACTTTTTTGGAAGCCATTAACCTTCTAAACAACTTTGCTGAAAGTTCAATAACGAATAAAACTCGTTAGAAAATTCACTCTTTTACATGCGTACTAGCGCTAAGTAGTCAACAAGTTCCGAACCATACTCTCCACCTCCCGGAAGTTTTTGACCTTCTGAACAACTTAGCTGAAGTCAACATACCTTACCTTACCTATCAGACTAAGGCTGGTGTGGCCTCTGCTGTACACATAAGTTGTTTCCATTGTAATCGGTCCATGGCTGTACCTCGCCAGCCTCGCTGTCTGCGGAGGGTCCGCAGGTCGCCTTCTACTTGATCAATCCACCTTGCTCGTTGCGCGCCTCTTCTTCTCGTACCTGTTGGTTCGTTTTCGAGAACCATTTTCACAGGGCTGTCGTCCGACATCCTTACGACATGCCCAGCCCATCGTAGTCGACCGATTTTTGCGTTGTGTACGATGGGATGTTCTCCCAGAAACTGGTGCAATTCGTGGTTCATTCGCCTCCTCCACGTTCCGTCTTCCATCTGCACTCCACCGTAGATCGTACGCAGCACCTTCCGTTCAAAGACTCCAGTCAACATGTTTACAGGTTATCAAGGTTTCAAGATCTTAGTATCATAAACTCCACTGTTCTAGATGATACTTTTGAGGGTGATGCAATATTCAAGTGTGTGTTGCTATAGGTTTCGAGATGAGTCGATACTTTTGACTGATAGTATACATCCACCATCACACCTTGAGAGTGGTCCTAACAGCATCCTTACTGTTGGTTTGAATCGGTTCAAATCAGCCCTCGATTTAAATAGCCTTGTCGTTTGAATAGCCTTGTCGTTTGAATCAAAAACCTCCATCGCAATCTGTGAGTGGCCCAACAGAATCCTTATGGTTGGTATGTATCGGTTCAAATCGGTTATGATAATAATCTTGTTTTCCGAATGAAGTAATGCACTGTTAGATTCAATCTATCCAAATCGGCTATTGCATTTCAAATTAAAAAAACCATCATCACACTTCGTGAGAGGCCCAATTTTCTTGCTGTTGGTTTAAATAATTTCAAATTGGTCCTCGAACGTTTTTCAATAACCTTGCCAATGCATTTCCTCCATTATATTTTGTCAGAGGTTCCAGCAGCACCTTTACACAAGTCGGACCGTCAATTATATGGTCATCCGCAATAATCCGGACACCTCAAAACATGAATAAAACATAAATTTCGCATTATATTTCCGTCGTAGTTGTTCATTTCAGATGCATGGGATGTGTCTTAACAATTCGTGAAGACAAAACATAGTTATTCGGTATTTGCATACAATTTTCGAACATTGCGCTTAACTCCTTCCATTAGGGTTTATACAGACTCTTCAGAAATCGTAGAAGCCGTCTTTGTCCAAATTTGCTGAAGGTGTTTGATGTTTTTGATTCCTTGCTTCTTTCCAGAAAGTTTCCGCTTCATCAGAGCCCAATATCTCTCGATTGGTCGTAGCTCTGGGCAATTTGGCGGGTTTGACGTTTTTGGTACAATGTTCACTTGATTTGCTTGGTACCACTCCATCACAGTTTTAGCATAGTGGCATGATGCCAAATCCGGCCAGAACAAAGGATTTTCTTTGTGACTTTTGATGAAGAGTAGCAATCGCTTCTGCACACACTCTTTCTGATAAAGCCTGTCCACGTTAAATTTCGGACACCAAAATAATAGCAGCAAAAAAAATTTACACATAATTCAACAAAACCGATTGTTTATTTCACAATAATAGAGTTATATCTACATTAGAAACAGTTGATTAAGATGTTAATCCTTCTTTCTGTAAAATTCTCGAACTTTCTGTGGTACACCCGCCATCAGGTTCCGTACGGTATCCTCAGATACGCCCGCCGTGACGATTCTCCATCTTCTCTTGAAATCATCGGTACCATTTGCTTTCTTCTTAGTTTCGAAGAGTTTCCGCTTAACTAGAGCCCAGTACTTCTCTATTGGGCGAAGTTCTGGACAGTTTGGTGGATTGGCTGTTTTTGGCACGTATTTGACCTCTTGTACCTTATACCATTCCAGGACGGATTTCGCATAGTGACAAGAGGCCAAATCAGGCCAAAACAGAGCCTGAGAGTCGTGGCTTCTGATAAACGGTAGCAACCGCTTTTGCAGACATTCTTTCTCGTACACATCCTTATTGATAGTGCCGGTAGAGACGAAACTTTTAGATTTTCGACCACAACTACATACATATGGCCTGTCAAATCAAATACTTCTTCGGGAATTTGGACACCTTCTTTGTCCGGAAATGCTCGGCAACGGCGTTCCTTTGCATTGCGGTATAAAAAGCCAGACCCGGAAGCTGTTTAAAGTCTTCGAGTACGTATGTTTCGTCGTCCATTATGATACAAGAAAATGTTTGCAAAAAATTGGTGTAAAGCTCCTTAGCACGACTTTTTGCAGTGAAATTTTGCTTGTCATCACGGTTGGGCACCTTTTTCACTTTGTACGCCTTCAGTCCTTGCCTCTGCTTCACTTTTTGTACGTATGATTTTGACTTCCCAACTTTGCGAGCCACATTTCGCACAGAAAGATTGGGATTTTTCTCAATAATGGCTACCACCTTCTTGTCCATTTGTCGGGAGCATACTTTTCGATTTGTTCCACTTCCAACCTTCCGATCCACAGTCAAGCGCTGGTCAAATGATTTGCAAACACAAAACACGGTACTTTTCGGTAGTTTTAGTTTCTTGGCAAGATCGCGTACCGATAAATTCGGATTTTGCTGCCGTTCGTACAAAATGCGTTTGCGCACTTCCACTTGATTCGACGCCATTTTACTGAATGTAACAAGAATGTAAACATGTTGTACCACGAAATAAAGTGGAGAGTTTCAGCTGTCATATAAGTGAAACGTTTCAGCGATCCGTGAAATAATTCAAAATCTACACTGAAAGAAAAGTGTCCGAAATTTAACGTGGACAGTGGATTACATGTGTACAAGGTCCAGAAGGCACCGAACCGGAGCGATAAACAGAACTCGGTGGCCAAAACTCGTGCAAGAAAACTGTACAGGGAGTGGCTCACAAAACCGTTCTGCATTGTGATGGACGATGAGACCTACATTAAAGCCGACACCAAACAAATGCCAGGACAGGAACACTACGTCGCCACCTCTAAGTTGGCCGTTCCGGAGAGTGTACGGAAGAAGAAACTGTCGAAATTCGCCAAAAAATTCCTTGTCTGGCAAGCGATCTGCGGATGTGGCAAATGAGTCAGCCCTTCATCACCTCTGGGACCGTCAACGGACAAATCTACAAGGACGAATGCCTCCAAAAACGACTTCTGCCCTTCTTGAGATCTCACGATGGCCCGACACTGTTTTGGCCGGATTTGGCATCTTGCCACTATGCCCGGCCCGTCTTAGACTGGTACAAAGATAATAATGTAGTTTTTGTACCAAAAGACGTCAACCCTCCAAACACTCCGGAACTTCGCCCAATTGAAAAATTTTGGGCAATCATGAAGGCAAAGCTCGTTAAAACTCCAAAACTGATAGAAAATGAACTTGAACTAAAGAAAGTGTGGTTAAAAGTAAGTAAGCAAGTCGGTCCTATCATTGCCCAAAATTTGATGAAAGGGGTCAAGGCAAAGGTGCGGGCATTTGGGTTGGGAGAAGAGGTTCAATAAACCAATGATGTCAAAACTTAACCATTTAGTAGTACTTTATTTCCAGAAAGTTTGAAAAGAATCGGGCTCAAGGAAAATTTTTGGTGACCTATTTTGTGTGTCCAAATTTCATCGAATACAGTCTTCTGTTGGTTTAAATTGGTTCAAATCGTAAATCGGTACTGATTACACTTCTGACAGCTTATCGTTAACCAAAAACGAACCCTGTTGCCACCTAATCCCGTTATCCAAAATCCCAGTGATTTCTCGTGGAAGCGCAGTGGATTCCGTACTTTCAATAAAGCGAGTATCACGTCAACATATTCCTACCCATTCCATACTTGACTCGGGCGAGGCCGGCTGGTATTGTTAGTTCGAGATCACCAGTTTTTACACATTGAAGATGCATGTTAGTCCCAAACATCATCTGTTGGTTCTCTGTGTAATAACAGCTGATCTGGCAACAACTGAGTAGCAACCTCGGGCGGTCAATCGTGCTCATGCTCATACAGGTTAGAAAAATGAATGACATTTTACCCATTAATGAGTTTGCGATTCCTCCACGTGTATGTAATCACTTTGGCATCCTTACCGTTGGTTTAAACCTGCACTAATACAGTGGGGGAAATTCGTTTATTCGCAATGTCATTTTATGGAAAATTTTCAACAGGCTTACAAATCGAGAGGAAAAATCAAATATAGTTTGTCATAGCCTATCAGAAGTTTCTTATCTGAGAACACAATTTGATTGGAAGTTCATAATGACTTTTGAAAAAAATCCAAAAAAGATGATTTTGGAAGAATTAATTCGTTTAAACGCACTTGTAGTTTTATTAATCAAATCGATTTCACAGTTCAAAAATCAACAATAAACAATAGTTAATACTTCGTTTGCTTTCCGTTTTTCTGAATAGTTTCGAAAATTCAGTTCGGCATTGATTTCACCAGCTTCTGCAAAGTTTTATTAGATATCAAGCTCCAGGCTTCTCTTCTGACCGACTCGAGTTCACGAACTGTTTTAAACGGCAAAGGGTAAATGCACCCTTCTTTTTGGGGAAATGCTCCTTAAACTTCGGAAAAATGCTCCTTAGATGCGTTTGCCCGGTATAATGCAATCGGAGGTATTAACCTTCTGATTAGCGCTTGCCGGATGTTTTGACGGGTCTTCAGTTTCTTCAAGATTGTATAGTTTTGACGGGTTTAAAGTTTCTGAATTTAAGAGTCGTCAAAACGAAATTAAAAAAAAAAAAATGAAATTAAGACTCTTCAAAATGAAATTAAGACTCGTCAAAATGAAATCAAACCTCCCCCTTCCCCCCCGAAGATTGCGGAGCGAGGCTCCGCTATACAATCTTGAAGAAAATTAAGACCCGTCAAAACAACCGGCAAGCGCCAACCAGAAGATAAATACCTCTGATTGCATTATACCGGGCAAACGCATCTAAGGAGCATTTTTCCAAAGTCTAAGGAGCATTTCCCCAAAAAGAAGGGTGCATTTGCCCTGCTGCCGTTTTAAAAAACTGCCTTCCGCCTTTGTAAACCTGTCGTGCCAGGATGCGCCACAAGTTCTTGATTGGATTTAGATCTGGACTACGAGCTGGTCAATCCAGAAGACTGATGTCTCGTTCAGAAAACCATTTCAAAGATTGCTTGCTGACATAAATTGCTGCATTATCCTGTTGAATTACGAAGTTTTCCGACATAACGTCTTCAGTAAACGGGATCAAAACATCTTCCAGAAGCTCCAAGTACTTTTCCGAATTCATCCTGGTCGAAATGGTGGCAATGGGGGTCTTTCCATGGATCGAAAAAGCGGCCCAAGACATTAGAGTGCCACCTCCAAAGGTAATCTTCGAATTTCCCGTTGTTTTCTTTTTTACGCCATACTTCTTGCCTTTTTTCAGCAGATTCCTGATTGCTGCTTTCGATCTGTGGATCACAATTGTGCAATTTGGCGATTGCTCTTACCGCGACTTTTGAGTTCTCGAACCAGGGGCCTCATTGCGCATTTCGAATCGAGCTTCTCGAAACGATTGTTTTGAAAGTCGACTCGAAAATGTTTCGGCATAATGGTTGCATTTCGACCGGTCGATAAATTATCTTTCTTTGTAGTAGTAGATTTCGACTAACCGTTGTAGATTTTCGAGCACCTGGGCTTCAAATGGTGAGTTGACAACTTCGAAGGAGGGTGCAACCGATCTCCGGTCCTCACAAGTTCCTACCTCACGCCTCCACGAGTCATATGATCACAAAAGACTGCCAGCTGAAACATGGAGACGCTGGTTGGCGTAGCCTGGGCAATGTTGTCAATCTGACAATAGCGAAGTGAGGGGGTGCGACTGAAGATCGTGTACCTTTAAATCATATTGTATATTTTCCATTCTCATTTTAATAATAATTTCAGCACGCTTTAGAATCATCTTTGCATTCCCAAACCATGTAAGACCCTGGAGCAACATGACAAGCATAAAAGGCTCAATTTATTTTTCATGAAATTATAAAAGACAAAAAAAAAAATATTTTCACAAAATTCATAATAGACTGGCATGTGCTTCTAAGCAGTAAAGGATTATATTTAAATATTTTGTTTGGTGGTATTATTATTAAATAAGCCATTTATTTCAGATATCATCAAACTGGACTCTTCGATTACTCCAATTGCTATCTTTGAAATGTTACTTGAACAGTATGAAAAAAATATTACAACATGTCTTATAAAATAATATTTTTTATTGAAATTTCATCTTTGATTTTTGGAATGATCTATACTGTTTTAGCATTTCCAGGACTAGGAGGATATTAATAAATATCTAATTTTTATTTATTTTTCAATAACAATCCATTAGAGGTCAGAAGGTGGCAACGGAGTCGGTGATAGGCTTTTGCAATTATTATTGAATGTATTTTTCATTACCGTTTTGCAAATGAACATTATACCAAATTCGAGCGGATATGATTCATACAGCGTTGTATTCATTTAGCTTGTGTCTACTTCTACTTTAGCATTACTCACAATATTATTATGTTTGATAATTTTGGTTTTATTGATTTTACTTCATGAATGAGGTTATAAAATCAGTAGCAAGCAGCAAATAATGACCAGTAAATATGAGTAAAATAAAATTATTAAATTTCAATAGATGTAACAAACTTTTTCAGGATACCTCAAACCGAGATTTTAGTGAATTGCTGCTATTACTTTACTATCACTACACTTACTATCACTGAATTGATAGTGAATTGCTGCTATCACTTTACTATCTCTACACTTACTGTCACTTTAAATTTCAATTTATGAGGATTTAATAATGCAACAAGAGGTAGGTTGGGTTTTCGGTAAGTGAACGGTTGGAAGCGCATTGACTTACTGTAGCTGCTCTTTACATAGTCAAGTAATTTAATTTGTATAGTGTAAAATTCCATGTAAATTATTCAAGTTGAAATTTGTATATATAGCAATTGGGTCTTTCATGATGTCTTTCAATATAAGAAGAGTGAGACCTTGTAAAAACCAGCACAGTATATGCAGTTAAGCTCTTGATACATTCATATTGGATCAATCTATAAAAGCAAATTAGTCCTATACGAATCATGCAGCGGAAGATGCGTTGGAAAGTAGTATCCCTTGATTTTATCATGCAACATAGAGACTGATATGCTTTTATGGTAAGTTATTTGTAATGTAATTTTTTGGTAAGATCCTTCCTCATTTTATTGCCCACAACTATATTATTAGGAACAGTAGAAATTTGCAATATCCCAGTACATTTACTAGTGCAAATAAAAACAAATAAAATGTGTTAATTGAATCTAAAGTTGAATCTTTATGTCTTAACATTTTTTATTTTTTTTAATTTTATAAGTCATTTATGCTAAAAATTTCCACTGTTCCTTTAACAACTATATAACGGGGATTGCCCAAGGGGGGTAGCCTAAGGCAGTCGAAGGATTTGTTGACTGGACAAGGGTTCGTGGAGTCGCCAGTCCCTTGTCATGCGAAGACACGCGGCCTTCTGGCCGTAGTCTTCCGAAGGTCCTCACTGAGATCGGCTGACCCTGCTACAAGAAGCCATCACGTAGGCTATTCTCTCAGAACAACCTGCGGAGAATAGTCCTGCAGCCATAGGTAATCCTTGCACTGATGGTGGGTTCTTATCACACATCACATCACATCATTATCGAAATTTGGGATGTAGCGTGAAGGTACCATATTCTGCGCACGGTGTGCTGCTCCATAAAACTACATAACGCCTCTACTTGCGGTGGATTGATGCCTAATGAGTTTTTGGAATTCACAGAGGTCCTACGAATAAAAAACACATGTTTTTGTAATTACGACCAAGAAATATGTTACAAAAAATAAAATACTTACATGACAATAGTTAATTACCGCCAATTTATTAAAAACAATATAACACTAATAATAAAACTTAAATCACTCGATTCAAAGACGTCACGATACGAATGGCGGTCGATAGGATAATAGTATTCGTCTGTTTTGTTTCGTTTCGACCGCCTATTTTGTTTCGAGTGTATGGTTACATAATGTCAATAAAGCTCGAAAATCTAGTACCTCGTCGAATTTAAATCGTTCTCGAGCTCGATTAGAAATCCATAATGCCAAACAAGCTCGAGTCGACAGAACTTTATTCGTTTCGACTTGCGAAATGTGGCCCATATTGAAATATAAGAGATAATTGAAATGTGGAAACATAAATGCATCAAATTTTCAATGGTATGCAAATGAACTGTAGATCGGAGACATATTTCGGCATTCTTTTAGATAATCTCATCCAATTCCAAGCACTTTTCAGGAAATTCATGATGAATTTATCGAATGTATTTTTTTAAATTTGATTTGTGTTGTTGTAAATTTGCATAATTTCCGAGGCGCATTAATTTTCGGCTCTTATCGCGCCAATGTTCACCATAAACATAAATTCGCATATAATTTGGAGCTTAAACCGCTATAGAAAACACAATTTGTTTTGGATATTTTGCTATCAAAAAAAATTTCCTGCAACTCAAGACTTTTTTGTTTTACTGCTAAATGAATCAGAAGAGCAGAGAATCGAACAAAGCAGAACAACAAAAAACAACCTCGATTTCACAGTGAAGTTCGACAGCTGTGACCATTTGGCCGCATTCTGGTTTTAATGGCAGCCAATGGGTTTTATGAAGGTTCACTAGAACATTTTCAACATAATCTTTATGTTCTTATAAAAAATTTATTAAAATTTTGTACAAATTTCGGCTTTAAAGGAGCATAGAGGAGGTGTTGGTAGACAAAACAGTTTTGATTGTAGTTTTATCAACAAATCCGGGAGAAGTGTTATACGGCTGGAATAAAACTAAAATTGTTACTTGGGTATTGCTCCTTTCATTTGTTGATTGTTTCGTGAATGTCACTTCAGTGGATGCTGAGAAAAACGAAAGATTATTTCTTTAAGTATGCAATTTACGACTCCAAAAGAGCGTAGCTCAAAAAATTGTCCAAAGATTTTTTTTTACATAACAAACCAAGTGACGGACGATGGCACATTTCTTTTTCAAAAATAATGGTCATCTGAATACCGAGCAATAGGGTCATGGTTGTAACATGGGTTGTAAACCAGAATTTCATTTTCATGGAAGTCAGACTCAAATGAATAAAACAAATGCGTTATTTAGCTGGTTTGTAGTACTGACAGGGGTTGTGTGGTCATAAGAAGAAGATGTACATAGATTTTGGGCCAGGAAGTATCAGCGTGTCGGTCCCAACCTAAATGAATTACCTCTCAAAACATAACTCCCAATGGGTTATTCATCAAATATTTTGTCAATATAACACAGCAAATCACAAAAACAACAACAACACATATTCAAGTACCACAATGCGAAATAATGAGTCACAGAAGAAAAAAAAAAAATTCCCGAAAATGAAAACGGACTGTGAAGTAGTCCGTTTTCATTTTCAGGGTACCCGGGTACCTTTTTATGTTTTACATTACGAAATTTCATAGTTTATTTTAAAACAAGAAGCTGAAATTCAGTGACCTCTTAAAAAAGTTGGAAGGCAACTTTAGGCATAAAAACATTTCGTATAGTATTGAGGGGGGCCGGAGGGGGGGACTTAGATTTGTTGTACTCCTTATGTGATCTACAGGGAGCCCGGGTACCCACCAAATTCAAATGATTATAATGCTGGCAATTAAAGGGTGTCCACGATGAAATTGCCACACACAAAATTGATTCGCAAAATTCGAGTTTTCATCCGATTGCCATCAAATTTTCAGGGATTGAGAAATAACTATTAAACTTCATTTTACCATTTTACTCGTATTTTATTTACAGTCCATACGCAAATGCCCGCACCTTGGCCTTAACCCCGGCCATAAGATTCTGCACAACCTGTGAATCAACCGTTTTTTGCATGTAAACCCATACTTTCTTCAGTTTCTCGACTGTGTTCACTACCTTAGGTCGTTTAAGAAGGTGCTGCTTCATAATCGCCCAGTACTTCTCGATGGGACGGAGCTCCGGAGTGTTGGGAGGGTTGATCATTTTCGGCACGAAATTGACCTTATTGTCCGCATACCACTTCAGAACGTCCATGGAGTAGTGGCATGAGGCCAAATCCGGCCAGAAGATTGTTGGGACGTTGTGGGCCTTCAGGAGAGGAAGCAGCCGCTTCTGGAGGCACTCTTTTATGTACACCTGTCCGTTCATCGTGTCCTGGGTCACGAAAGGTGCACTCCGCTTCCCGCACGTGCAGATGGCTTGCCAAACCAGGAATTTCTTCGCAAATTTGGACATCTTCTGAGTGCGGACATGCTCCGGAACGCTGAACTTATCCTTGGCCGTGAAAAACACGGTTGAAGGCCCCAACTACGCGGTTGTGATTTTTGGTGTTGTACGGAATACTTTTTCCTTCACTTCTGGGCTTCCGATCGGTGGTCAACCGTTCCTCGAACCGCTTAATCACTCGCGACACCGTGGAATTCGCGATTCCCAACGTTTTAGCGATGGAACGATGCGAGAGATCCTTGTTCTCGTGATGAATGCGCAAGATTTGATCACGCACGAGCTGTTCTTTCGACTCCATTTCAACGAGTTTTGATCACAGGACTTTAAAACTTGCAGGATGTAAATAATGCACTATGAACTAAATCATTAAATTCTACCCAACGGTTAAAAAGTTAGAGCAATTTCATAGTGTGGCAATTTCATCGTGGACACCCTTTATTGACCGATTTTGATTTTTTTGGCACCGTTAGTTTCAAAAACTCATTCACTTCAAGGACATTATCAGACATGACCATTTGAATTTATCTGGTTCCTTTAAATCCGGGTTTCCGGGGCTGTGTTCCGATACGGAGACACGCTTTCGGAACATCTATTGAATTTTCAGGAATGGATGTCAAAATCTTTGGAATAATTCCTAGAAACTATTTCTATTCTATTGTGGGCCATATGCCAACTTGTTCCTGGAACGGCCGTTCTGTAACAGGTTTCCGTGGGGCCTAGAGTGGTCATGAACATATTCAGTAGAAAACCCTGGCATTATGGGTATCAAAATTCAGGAAATATCCCCAGTAGGATATTTCTCAACGTTTTATGGCCATCGGATGATTTGTTCTCGGACCTGTCTTTCCGGAACAGGTTCCCGTGGGGCCCGAGTGGCCATGAACATGTTCAGAAGGAAACCCTGGCAATGTGAGTGTCAAAATTCATGAAATATAGGATATTTTTCAACGTTTTGTGGCCACTCAAGGCCTCATAGGAACCTGTTTCAAAATGACCGTTCCGAGGACAAATCATCAAATGGCCACCAAAAGTTAAGAAATATCCTACTGGAAAATTTTCATGAATTTTGATACCCATATTGCCATGGCCACTCTAGGCCCCCCGGGAACCTGTTACAGAATGGCTGTTCGACAAGTCAACATATGGCCCACAATGGAATAGAAATAGTTTCTGGTATAATTCCAAAGATTTTGACATCCATTCCCGGAAATTCAATTGATATTCCCAAATAGTGTCTCCGTACAAGACCACAGCCTCGGAAACCCGGATTTTCGGGTAGCAGGTGAACTCAAACGGACATTGCCGGTAATGCCCATAAAACAAATGAGTTTTTGAATCCAACGGTGCCAAAAGAATTAAAGTCGGTCAATAATAGCCAGAGTTATAATCATTTGAATTTGGTGGGTGCCCTGTCGATCACTTAAGGGTGTTTTTTTGTTGTCGAACACATAAAGACTGTATTCGATGAAATTTGGACACACGCAATTGTTCGTAACTTTTTAGCGTGTGGGTAAAAATTATTGAAATTTTAACTGAATGTATTTCATTGTGTTGTGTCAATTGTGTAATGAGTTTCGTGAAAATCGGTCGAGTGATTTCAGTGATGGCTTCGAATGAAGAAATAGTGCGCCAACAAATTTTGGGCACTCACTTAAAAAAAACACAAACGCTTCTCATCGATGGATCGGAAAACAGCTCGGAATCGCTCATTCAACCGTATCTCATGTGATCAAAACGTTCAGGGACCGTAAGACAACCAAGCGGAAAAATGGTAGTGGCACATCAAATCCGGAGAGGCCAGGATGGTATTGAACCAATTTAAGCGTTATCCCAACATTTCGATCTGGGATGTTGCGAAAAAGGCGAAAGTTTCAGTTTGTTTTGTGCAGAAAACATTGAAACGTTCTGGATTACATGTGTACAAGGTCCAGAAGGCACCGAACCGGAGCGATAAACAGAACTCGGTGGCCAAAACTCGTGCAAGAAAACTGTACAGGAAGTGGCTCACAAAACCGTTCTGCATTGTGATGGACGATGAGACCTACATTAAAGCCGACACCAAACAAATGCCAGGACAGGAACACTACGTCGCCACCTCTAAGTTGGCCGTTCCGGAGAGTGTACGGAAGAAGAAACTGTCGAAATTCGCCAAAAAATTCCTTGTCTGGCAAGCGATCTGCGGATGTGGCAAAATGAGTCAGCCCTTCATCACCTCTGGGACCGTCAACGGACAAATCTACAAGGACGAATGCCTCCAAAAACGACTTCTGCCCTTCTTGAGATCTCACGATGGCCCGACACTGTTTTGGCCGGATTTGGCATCTTGCCACTATGCCCGGCCCGTTTTAGACTGGTACAAAGATAATAATGTAGTTTTTGTACCAAAAGACGTCAACCCTCCAGACACTCCGGAACTTCGCCCAATTGAAAAATTTTAGGCAATCATGAAGACAAAGCTCGTTAAAACTCCAAAACTGATAGAAAATGAACTTGAACTAAAGAAAGTATGGTTAAAAGTAAGTAAGCAAGTCGGTCCTATCATTGCCCAAAATTTGATGAAAGGTGCGGGCATTTGGGTTGGGAGAAGAGGTTCAATAAACCAATGATGTCAAAACTTAACCATTTAGTAGTACTTTATTTCCAGAAAGTTTGAAAAGAATCGGGCTCAAGAAAAATTTTTGGTGACTTATTTTGTGTGTCCAAATTTCATCGAATACAGTCTTTAAGGGTTAAAACGTTATTTAATTCATAATTTCGGGATACAGTTCACGATGTATTTTTGCTTGATCTCGAATTCATGACTGCTGTGCACGGATGGCGTTGCCTTGGCACGGATTTTTTCCGTGTATGGTGTACGTGAGACCCACAACAGCAAAGATTCTAGTACCGCAAAGCGAAAGAAAGGGAAACGCTATGATAGTACTCGGGACCAATGGGGTTCTAAAGCAGTGAGCCAATTTTCAATCGCTACTTTCCGATTGATTGTTTGTACTGAGCTGGCTCCGAAACATATCATTTATTTTTTTGATATTTGAAAATCAAAGCTCTTCAAAGTTTTCTGTACATCCCTAGCCTTCCGGTACGGCTCGCTGTGGATTCACGTAATGTAGCAAGGTACGGCTCGGCAGGGAAACTCTATAAAATTAATGAATTGAAATGCTACACACAGGAGACGGTTTCCCGCCGTGATTAGCTACGGGGGACTCAGATTCAGATAGGTCGGACGAACCATTCGTTGTAGCTGTTATTGTCTGGTTCTGCATAAGCGTCGGCTACCTCCCGTATGGCCTATTGAGGCTGAGAGCGCGCGATTGGTGCCGGAACGATAACAGGAATGAGGAAGCAGAAGCCTCTCCAGAGGAAATTAGAGGCAGAGATTAAAATTTGTGGAAATGCTCGAGCCCAAATGAGGACCGTTCAAGGGTGAATGGGAGCGCAAAGGTTGGATTAGGTCGAGCGTGTCGAAGTGCGTGTAATAACTTTTTGTTTTCCTGTTTTTTTCGTTTTACGGGTGGGGGATTAGTTTCGCGCAAATGCGGCAGGTTTATCCGATATTTTGCTAGCTCGTTTATGCTGAGGCGAGAAGAGAAATTTCCAGTTGCGGTGATTACTTGTTTTATCCCAGATAAGTAGAAGTTTTGGAGAACATGAAAGATGGAGACGTTATTTCATATATGCCAGAACCAGAATCATCCAAGCTGAAACGTCAAACCATGCGGAGCGGAGCATTTCTTCTCATGAATGTAGGATACTTGTCACAATTTATACCCATGTCAGGTGTGCAAATGGATTGGGCAGAGTGAGTGCATTTTCCTTTCCAATGTGACGCATGACGAAGGGACTGTGATTGAGGGGAGGTCTGAACTGAATGTTGAAACTTTCTTAAGACTTTTGCAATTGATTACACATTTTGATTTTCTGATCGGGTTATTGGCGAAAACGCTTCAATATTTGTCTACCTCTCATAGATTTTTTTAAATGTTAAGCGCAGGTTCTGTTCAATGCTCAGCTTGTGAAGCACTTTTTCACTTTTTGTCGAACATGATGATCTCGTTGTTCAGTGTTGTATCTTACGATCAATTTTCCCCGTCAAGCTATCCGAAGTAACAATATCATGCAACATGCTGGCAAGTGAATGGCCATACTCACTCCAACATCGGAGCCGCTATGTATCCAGAAATTGATGACGGGTGAAATAAAAGACACTTGTCTATAGAAATGGAAAACGAGCAAAAATCGACTCCGGGGTAGCTCAGGCGTAGCATTCAATGTGCTTCGTGTTTGTCTTTCCCCTTCCTTTATTTCCCTTTGTGGTTGAGAGGGAAAAAAAATCCGAAAGAATCAGTTCCTTCAGAGCATCACTTTCTATAGGGTTTTCCCTAACTGCAAACGAGGAGCGGCCTTCTATTCGAATAGACAACTTTCAATAAAAAAAGAAAAGATTTTATGTTTACAAAAGCTGGACGAGGAAGTACGGGAACTGGAGCAACCGGCTCAATCCCCGGCAGAACGGGCAGCAGTTTTGTGTCGTTGCAATTTCAGCCAGCCCAGTTCAGCAGCCAGGAGCCAGCGGTGTGCGACACATATGGAACAAAAGACATTGAATATCGCCTTGTTGGGTATCACGTTCGGGAACCCATTTGCCGCATTCTGTCCGCTGCCGTGGCCTACACCTAGGTATAGAAATAAAAGATCCATGGACGGTGTACCTAACGACAGCCGACAACTTTTCCAATATTGCAATGGGAAACTCTTGCGTTTTAACAACTCGTGTAGGGACACGAAACACTCGCCTCTTGTGTTTGCCGAGGGAAGAAGAAACTGTCGCGGCTCATGTAACATACACACGTCAACCCAGACGAGATTATCTTCCGAGCTTGCTGCTATTTCGGCCCAAGGTGATACAATGATACTGTCGGGAATATCAAATTCAAGTTGATGCTTGATTGCGATTTGAAAAAAAAAAAGAAAACTTGATTCAAACTGGTCCCTTTCGGGTGCGTTGCAAATCTGATACGTGGCTAGTTGGAGTCTGTTGTGTAAAACAATCTTTTGAATATTTATGAGCGACCGTTCTGAACGAATCCGTTGAATGAACATATCTACCAGGCATTGTGAGAACCGCGAGATGGGTGACAATCATCTCTGATTAAGTTTTTCCTCGCACAGATTAATGCATAGCCATTTGGAACACAACACCACCATCTTTGAATTCATAGCCCCTGACCAAATGTTTGCCACTGAGTAAAACAGCATTTAAACTTTTACGACCATCAAAAGCTCGCTTTCTCTAATACTGGCACCCCGGAGAGGAAGCACTTTTCGTGAAAAAAAAGTTTGTGGGCCAAGAACCTCAGGTGCCCTATTGCTTCAGGAAATGGCGAAGCGAATGCGTGCAGTGCCTGGCCGTATCGTTCTTTGAAATGTTATAGCCCCTAAAACTGTACGGCACATCGTTGTTGCCGTCCAGCAAGTCAACCGCAGAGATACATTGAGGGAAATTACATTTTACATAACGTCACGTTTTTTTTTCAGGTCACTGAAATTGGATCTTTCGCTTTTGAAGTATTCTTTTCCAACAGTTTGGATTTCATCTAGTTAAGAAATCATTCTGTCGATGGTCTATCGTCTACTGGCAAACGGGATGGTCGTAAACATGTGGGATCTTACTTTAAGAACGGGTATGGACATTTTTGTTATTCCTGGCTTTCGTCGTTTAGGTGCGACGATCATAATTGAACTGAAGGGGAATGGGGATTTTTATTTACTGTCGCAAAAGATTGGCCCGTAGGGTCTTAGAAAACGCTAGTCGGCAGTGTTTTACTCCCATCGAGTAAATATGTTGAATAGTATAGATTTTGCCTCCCAGAATTCAAATATGGGCTCAGAATTCCATACAGGGTGCGGCAGAAAATAATGCGAAAATTTGTTCTATTTCTTTCAAATCCCATTTTCAACTAACATAAGTAACATAAGCAATAATATCAACATTTTCGAGTGCAGTTATCTTAGAAAGTCCTTTCAAACAAATTGATTCAATGTGTCCTCGAGCCGACGCTGGAAGCCAGAGCATGCCTTTCGGACGTAGTCCTCCGACATTGACTGCCATGTGCGTGTTATGGTTGACTTCAGGGTTTTCACACTAGGGTGTGTTCAACATATGCCCAAATCGAATAATCCAACGGATTAAGATCTGGACTGCTAGGGGGCCACAAATCCTTCGGCCAAAACTTCATGTTATCGTTCAACCATTGTTCGGTTCGATTGGACGTGTGACACGGCGCTCCATCCTGCTGTAGGACAACGTTTTGGTCCTCGGAGAAGTTGGCCTTCACCCAGGGAAGCACTTGGTCCTTTAAAATACCGATATACAGTTCGGTATTGATTTTAATTCCAGCATCAATAAAAACAAGCGGCATTTTCAAACCGTTGGACGCCACCCAGCCAAACATCATGACACCCGCCGGATGTTTGGTTTGAAATTTGAATTTCACTTTTTCCGGAACGTTCTCCATTTTCTGCGGTGAAATGAACCGGTCCGTGCGGCTGTTGGCCACAGCATCGATGCTGAAAAGTTTTTCGTCGGAGAACAGGATTATCATTTTTTCCTTCCTCAACAAGGAAAGCAATCTCTTGGAACGAGTCACTCGTAGTTCCTTGACCCGGTCCGTAATCAAGTGGCGTTTCACTCTGGCTCTGGAACATGCATGCAGGTCTTCTTTGATGATTCTCCGCATGGATTTCTCCGAAATATTGGCTTCCCTTGCAAGTTTTCTTATAGCAATTTTTGCACGGACCGATTTGATCACGTTCGGCGTGCGTGCAAACCGCGGACGTCCGCTTCCCCGCTTCCGCTGCTTAAGACCATCTTGCAGGGACTTTTTTATGCGGTAAACCGTTTGCCAAATGGCACCCTACCACCTTGGCAATCTCTTTCGGCTTCTTCTGGGCGAGCAACAAACTGGTGATCACTTCTTTCGCGAACATTTTGACGAATTTGCAATAAAACAAATAGAATGTTTGGATGCAGCACTTGAAAGGTAACATAAAACAAATACACTTTCGATAGAAATTAGTCACTAGCTACACGCATTAACACAATACTCAAGTTTGAACATTTTCGCATTATTTTCTGTCGCACCCTGTATTCATGCAATATATGTCAAATATGGAATATGTAAAGTAAATAAGTTTATATAAAGTGTATGTAGTTTGATAAGGCAGAATGGGTAGCCTGTTCTGGATACTGATTCCAGAATCGTATACCATGCATGTCGAAATTAAACAACACACAATAAAAGGTGCGCACAAAAGCTCTTCTTTTGCCAAACCTATGGTGTGGGCTAATCCAAGCAATCACATGATCGATTGTTATTTTTGTATGACGAAAATTCTTGAATTCTTCAAAGCGTTGAAGCACGAAATTGAATACCCATCAAGGCCAACATTGCACTCCGAGGCAATGCCAGTTCCAATAGCATTAGCAATAGCATTAGCATTGACATTTGCACACCTCGTGGATGGAGCTACGATGAGGAATAATTCGTTGAAGACATTGCATGCCACCATGGAATGAAACCAGTTACTGATACGTTTCTTCACGCAGTAATCTCCATGAAACATGTGAAAACATTGAAAGTACTCCAGT